>JANHJO010002649.1:110265-127131 GCA_032468235.1 Pseudoxyrhopus heterurus
CTCCAGTCATGTTAGCTCAGGAATTCTGGGAGTTGAAGTCCACAAGTCTTAAACTTTCCAAGTTTGAAGACCCTTGCATTACTAGCATTACTATTGCTGCTTCTACTACTCCTACCATATCCCAATGTTCCCAAAGCTATGCCTTTTAGATATTATTATAGGTTGCCTCAACTTATGACTATAAGTGAGTCCAGTATTATGGTTATAAGTTGTAGCGGTTGTTAAGTGGGTCACCATGTGACCATGCTTGATAATATGACCTTTTTTAGTCCTTGTTAAGCAAACACTGGTCATTAAGCAAGTCCAGTGGAGGTTTTTGTATGGAAAACTGGAACTGAATGCCTAAAACTGGTTAAAAAAATGCTGAAAATTGCAGTCACATGACTGCAGGATGCTGCAAACAGCCATAAATGTGAGCCGGTTGCCAAGAACCCAAAATGCAATCACATGACCATTCAAGAATGTGTGTGGTCATCAGAACGTCAAAGGCAGAGGTTGTAAGTAGCTCTGGGGAGGTTCATGTTAAATTTGAATGGTCATAAAGCAACCAGGATGGTTCTTAAGTGAGGACTACCTGTATGTTGAGTGTTTTAATTCCCAGAGTTTCCTGTCAGCATGAGGTTTCAAAAAGTTATAAACCAAAATACATCTGAAGGTAACCAGCTGCGGGAATCCAACTGTTATAATTCAATGACATACATTGCAAATGTTCTGTTACATTTTTGGAATCTCTATTTAAGGCTTAACAAATCTGTGTCAAATGATGTTGAACGTGTACTCTTTAAAATTATAAAGTTGATATACTAGATCACAGGAAAGTCTGATTATTTCAGCTGTTCGGCCTCTCTAAGCAGGAGGCTGACAGGAAGCGCTGTCTGCTAACTGGAGATACACTAGCATCAACTTTTAAGGCATTTTATAATAGCTATGGATAGACAAATATTTCCCCTTTTAATGTGTTTGCCTGCTTGTCTTTCTCTTTTTTTGTAATTTGTCACAGACCCAAATTCTACAGTCAAAATAATGTCCTTAGACGCTTCCTTGTATAGCCTGTCAGGTCTGACACATACGATAATACTCTTTTAAAGTTTTATTTTTAGATTTTTAAAGAATGGCATGCTGCAAAACAAGCACCATCCTCCAGCATCATTATTTTCAAGAATGTCTCTGGCATCTATATGGGCTCTGTTGCTATTATTGGAAAATAAAATAGTATTTTCCGAAATGTGCTGATCCATTCCTGCCCTCAGCAAAAGTTACTAGCATCTAAGAGGTCATTTACCAATTTCAATAGGCCTAGTACCAAGCCAAGTCCCTTGCCTTCTACCTAATGGCGTGCATTGTTACAGAACTATCTTATTCAAGATGATGCTGCTTCCTTAGGATAACCAGCTTAGACTTTATTCTCCAAGAATCCAGCATCTACCAGATGCCAAGCACTTCATTAGAAATTGGCCAGTGGTCTTACCTTGACCAACCTTAATTTGGTGGTGTGTACTGTAATCCTTGGTGGATTCCTGATTTTAGCCTTGAATGTAAGAGTGTGTTTTGACTGTTGTGCTACAGGGAGCTGTCCATGTAACTGGATCGGTAATGTTGATGCTAGTAGGTCATTCTGCTTTTAGTGTAATTGGCTGACACAACATGTTTCCCCACAGACCATCCTGAGGCTATATTAAGGTTTAGCAGGAAGTGATTTAATGACTGTATTGGCTGGCTTGTTACTTAGGAATTGTTGACCAGTTCCTAGTTCGTACCTTTGCTTTATTCTCTGTCTTGTAGTTTTTGTACTTATTACCTGTTAGATGTCAGCTAATTTCTGCCTGTCTTTTTTTCATCCTTGCTGCATTTCCTGTATTTCCTTCCATATTCTGATAAGTATTTATGTTGGCATGTTTCTGTAAGCCCAGCCAAACTGTCCTTCATATGTATCTATGTCTCTTTGGCTCAGTCCGTTTCCTGGCTATAGCCCTGTTTGTTTGTCCTTCATCCTTTCCCACTGATTTCTTGGCTTAAAGTAAATTTTGGTGTGATTGGATAACCATCAACTACGAAATCAAATTCTATAACTGAGGTGGTAGAAATATACTTAAGTATGATTTACTTGTAATGTCAGTTACCGACACACTATTAGTGTGCAACTTCCTAATGCATACCATCTGTGTATATTGATTAGATCAATATAAGACCCTTTGCCTGCTAGTTATGATGATCTCTTTAATTTTATTGGGATGTCTTTTTTCAGTATATTCACTAATATAACATGAAAAGGCTAGGGACTTACTTTATTCTAGAAACCTCCTAGATGGACGTTGGTGTGGAAGTAATATAAATTGTGTACATTCAAATCGTTAAAAATTTATTGTGGGATCTTGTGAGCCAGGTCCATTCTGAATATATTCCTAAGGCAATTGTTCTCAGCTTGGTATCACAGGCTGCAATTCCATCCTGGTAAAATGGTGGAACTACACAAAATTGTGCCAGTGATGAAACCCTTCTTGAAATCAGTTAAAATAGCTTCAGTTGGAAATAATAAGAGGAGTTATTAAGAGTCTCTGCTGGGTGCACATTTTATATTTGTCCATAGTCAGTCAGTCAGTCAGTCAGTCATGGTTTGAATCAACTACAGTTGGCTGGACTTATACTATCCTAAACTGTAAGTGATGGTTTACAAATCACGGTTGGTTGACACAATATCCTAAACCAAAATCAAATCAAATAAATTGTAGCTGAGCTTACAGTTTCTCCTTTAGCACATTTGTAAGAACCAAAATTAATAAATAGAATATCAGGATTTATTAAGTTCAGTCAAAATGCTTTTAAATAATCTGATCTTTTTCTACTTTTGGCTCTTCATTTTTCAAAGAGAGTGGCAAATGATATAAGATATAACATATTTTAATACAGAATTATTGTATTGATTTTAATATGCTTTCCTATTTTATTGGAATGGCATACAGAAGAAAAATGTCAAACATTTAAAACAACTGGAAAAGTACATCCTCTGTAAATATAAACCAGCATATTAAATATACACTCTGATAAAGTTACAATTTGGGCAATTTGCTCTAGAATATCTATAAATTAGATACTTGCAAAATAGATTCAGTAAATATATATTTACTGCATGCTTTTATTGTGTGAATATTGATAAAAAGCTTGATTTTTATTTAACCAGCGTTACATGTACTACAAAAGACATATGCTTGTTCTTCTTTTTTATAGAGCATGTTTAATTTATTTTGAATGAATTTTGAATGAAGATGGGCTAGAAAGAACTTTCTGAAAACTACTTATTAATGTCCCATCAGAATAGTTGATTGGTTAATGAATAGTTTCTTAAATATTCTTAAAATAACCTTGCAAAATGGATAAATTCCTGTTTCCTAATATATTGATAACTGTGGCCATTAATAGCAATGGCTGGGCAGCAAAATCTATGACTGGACCATGGACTTAGACTACAGAAAAACATTCTAGCACTGAAAAATGGCAAAAATGGAGTCTCAAGGGGCTGGGCTTGAAAAGTTAGATTTTCAGTTATGGAACTGGATGGTATTTTCTATTTCATTTTAATGATTGTATACCCTCTTAAGTGCTTATGTAAACATAAAGACTAATTATAAATTTAATAATGTACAAAATAAGGGCTCAGTTGTTTCATCTAGATTTCCCATTGTTGCTCTTCAGATGTATTAGCTTACAGCTTCCATCATCTCCAGCCCAGCTCTAGTTTATCTGGACAGTCATGGGGGCTTGATTTAATCTGTTGAATGTGACAAGCAATATGTTTCTCTGACACTTATAAGAACAAAGGATAGCAGTTGAACAGATAGATATGTAGGATTTTGATTATCATAATTCTTTGTTGTGAATGCTCGCTTAAGATTGCTAGTATTTAAATCTGGGATTAATATGTTTCTGTTTCACTCAAATTTCTTTGTGATCCGTAATATTAACTGCTAAAGTTTCTTTGAGTCCATCAAATGTTTTGATGATTTCTGCAATGCCACAGCAGGTGACAATACTTGGCTAAACTTGGTTGATCTTGAAAATGTGAAGAAGGCCACACTGGTTGGTACTTAGACGGAAAACTCGGGAAATTCTAAAGCTGTAGGCAGGATGGGGCCTTTTAAAAAACTTGGAAGAAAGTAGTGGAAAGTCATTTCCATGCTGTTGCCAAGCAAAGATGGGCATGTCAGAGTAATCAGCAGCAGTTCAGCTTGACTTATGGGTATATTTTTTGTCAAAGATGTAACCACATTCTAAGTGTAAGCTAAGAATTTTCTTGAAAAAGTGATCAAGTGTATTACTGGAAGCATGATAGTTCCCAATATGCACAAGTGGAAGAGCAAAGACATATTCCTGCTACTGTCAAGAATGCACAGAATATGTTTTATGTATCTCTTCATCTATAAAGCAAGGACCTGGCTATTCCATTTTTCTCTTTGAAATATGCAAATGAGCATAGATCATTCAATCTTCTGTTGTATTCTGAATATTGTAATCTCCTTGCAATTCACAGCTGCTTTTGCATTATGATGGTTTCTCCATTTTCTTGCCTTACACACTGTGGTGTAGCCAACAGGGTTCTGTGCTTACCACTTTAAGTATATCTTACTGTACTTATTTTTTTCTTGTTGTCCTCCATCACATCTTCGAAATTATCCATCAGAGAAATTGTAAGGTCTGTCAGGCAAATAACTTTCACTGAGCTGCTTGCTGGTCATATATCTTATAGTAAAAAATTTCAGCACAGCCTTTTATATTTTGCAAAAGACCTTTAATCTCATCCCATACTGAACTGTATTAGTGAGAAGTCAGTCCCATTAGTGGAGTGGGATTTTACTTCCATATAAGTATATTTCAGTGGTATCTAATGAACATGCATTTCCTGTTAATTGAGCAACATGAATGACACATAATTCATTGAACCCAAGGAACAGCCACAGTTTTTTGTTCTCTATCTCTTTGTCCATGGAGCCAATAAGGATGACCTTGTACTCCTGTTCTGTGCCTTCCAGACAGAATTGTGACTTTTGTCTTACTTACAAGAAGTCTTACTTATTTCTGTGAATGTGTGTATGAGATAGAAAGATTTCTGTGAATGTGTGTGTATGAGATAGAAAGAGAAACAGAAATGGGTCCCTTGTCTCCAAACTGAAATATAGCCGCAGTATTAAAGGGCTTGCATAATAATCCAAAGTTTTAAATTATGCTCTAAAACTGTTTAATGGCTCTATTTATCTACCAATCAATATGTTTAAGTTGCTGAAATAATATTTATTAATGTGTATTTTAAAATGGTGGAATTTGATTTTAAACCCAATTCATCCCGTTTTTATTTGCTGCTTATTGTTAATTGCTGGATTTCTGCTGATTTCTTTGTGTAAATTAGAGATCAAGTTATACACTTACTTGTTTAGTTGTTTACTTTTCAAATTTCTTGTTTTGTGTAACTGGCTTTGTATAGCCTATTCTTGTGTAAATTATTTTCCAGATGAGCATGCAATGGGTTTATTTTGAAAATAATATATAAAGGATTGCAGTCTTAGCATAACAATGTGTTGTGGACTCTGCATCAAAATGGAAGATAGTGAACAATGATCTGTCATACCTGTGTTAAATTTTGCACTCCGTGTACAATATAAGATACAGTATTGTTTTTTAAAAATCTGCCAGCATTTACTAGCTAAAGAAAGTTGGTTTATTTGCAAAAGCATATGATGACTTTTACACAATTTACACCTACTCTTTTCAGACCCAGAGTAATGACATTCTCTTTCCTTTGCTACTCCTGCCAGCATTCATCTTTAAGCAACTTTGTAGTTGAGATACCAGGAGGGCTGCTGTTTGAGCAGAATGTAGTAGTGTCAATGTCCTGTTTTAACATATGCATGAAATCTTACTATAACATACGTTTAATTCAAACTCCTAATGTCCTATGCACCGAAATTTAATGTAAAACAATGATTAGTTTCAGATTGTACCATTCTATACAGGTTATGGGCAGATTTCCCATCTCCAAACTGTAGAACAAATACTGCACATTTTTCGTATTCTGAAACAATAGAGCTGTGGGATGCAGGCCTTCTGTTATCTTTGTATATCAGGGAGATGAAGATGGGGAGAGGATTGTGTTTTGTCTGTCAGGATGTTTGCATGTGAACCTGCATCCCAAAGGAGTTAAGAGACTGTTCTTGAGAGTGTAATGAAGCTGGTGCCAATGAAAGGCAATCATGTGAAAGAAAGATAGGGGGGAAGGGCTGGGAAACCGTGAAGGCAATTAAAGCTTCTCTCGCCACCCTCCCCTTCCCCTTTTGCTTCGTGGCCTTCTCTTGGCGGTCTCTCATTACGTGTCTGAACAGAGGAAGCGGATCAAGTTATTCTAAAGTTCAGATCAGCTAAGGAGACATCCGAGAGTGGCCTGTGGTTCCAATGCACAGAATGTTTATGAGACAAGGGCATGGCCGGCTTCTGTATTGCATTGTTCTGCTGCAAAAGCCCAGCGACAGCCCTGACAGGGTCTGAAGGGATGAATCGATACCAATGATGCATTTAGCACATGACAGCTGGTTGGCTAGCTTTGGAATGGGTGTCTCACTGTCAGTTGCCGAGTGCAGTTGGACTTTTCTTACTCCTGGGGTGGGGGGGGGGAGAAAGATCATTTGAAAATCAATGCAGGGCATTAGAGGGCTTCCTTGAAATACAAGAATTCAGCTTCCCCCTCCCCCAGTGGTGAGTGAAAGGCAGTTCCTGAGAGCTACAGCTGCTTAGATTTCTGAAGATCAGTTCCCTCTTTGTTTTAATGTCCTGTTTCCAAATTCCAGGGTCCCAGTGCTGCAACCTTTGACCTCCTTTTGTATGTGTGTATGTCTGATCTACATCAAATAAAATCAGACAAGACATATTCTAATTGAAACCTCATCATTTCTTTTTCCTTGTAACGGTATATATATTTTTTCCTCCAGACCTTTAACATTACGTGACTAGAAGGTTCTTTTGGAATTGAAGACTGGGACATAATTAGGCTTGGTAAAGAAAGAGCAGAAATTGAAATGTTTAAACAACCTAGAACATAGTTGTAATGAAAGTAGCTTCATAAGCTTGTGCTATCCTCGCACGACCTGAGGCTTTATGAATAAAGATCTGGTGTTTGTCTTCCTCACTTTCTGAAAAAATGCCCAAAACATACACTGGAAAATGTGAAATTAAGGTCCCCATGGATTTTGCTTTTGACGGTTCCTCTTATTGAGTTCATTTAATAGATTATATTCTATGTGTATAGAAGTAGTTCTTTCTAAGGTGTATAGAAGTAGTAGCTAGTTCCTATTGTTTATAGGATGTTGTATAATAATAGTTTATGTTCCTGTTCCTTTTCTATGTTAAAAAGAATATGGACTTATTAAGGATAATTTAATGTCAAGACTTTTTTTTAAAAAAAAAAACCAATTTCATGTTTGAAGACTTTATAAACTGCATAGATGTGTTCCAGGTAGTCCTTAACTTATGGCCACAATTGGACCTGGACCTTCTGTTGTAAAGCACTACAGCTATTAAGTGAGCCATCAGATGACTAGATCTTTTTTGCCATGGTTGTTGAGCAAATCCACCTTCTTCCATTGACTTTGCTTGTCCAAAGCTGGCTGGGAAGATTGCAAACGGTGATCACCACTTCAGGATGCTGCCACTGGTGTAAATACATTCCGGCTGCTAAGTACCTGAATCACAATCACATGACCATTGGGACAAGAACTACCTGTAAAAGTTTGGTTTGAATTATCTGGGCAGTTTTCACATTCTCAGAAAAAAATACATCCACCTGGTAGATAAGGAAGGAAGGTTAGAGACTCTGTCCCCTATATATCAGCATCTAATGACCTTGTTGTCTTAGAGAAATAGCTAAATATATCCTCTGCTCACGTCTTCTATCCATCCAGTAGCCTATCTATGATGCCCACTTCTTTCATCAGCAGTTTGCCTATTGCTAGCCAGTTCCCTTTCTTCTTATAGCACAAGTTTCCCCCCCTCAAACTGACTCAGTGTTCCAGGGGCACTAAATATGTCCAGTTCTCCTTTAAATGTCTTTTGAGGAGGGAGGCCTTCCCCCCTTTCCTTTTATAGTTTTAGAACTCTTGGGGAAGTCCCAAGTTTGCCAACATTTCTCCCTTGTGCAGAAATGGTGCAGTTAATCTCTGAAAAATGCATTACCAAAGAAAACTATTAATGGCTAATAGTTACCTTTGTTTCGATACCCCAAGAAGTTCCTTTAGATGTAATATTTATTGATACTTTGTAAGCTTTATTATTAAAGCAGCTTCTGTTTTAGAGCTATTGTGCAGCTGTGGTTGATTTCTTTTATTTATAGAGTAATGAACATTCTCACTTCTAAATTGTAATCAATATTTTAGTTCTCTTGAGTTTAGAGGAATTATTTAGGCATCTAAAAAGGTATTTTCATCTTGGGCTAATTATATTGGGGCTGACACCTAGTTAAATAACTTTAGACTGAATTGTCATAATTTCTGGTTGGGTTACTTTGTTTATCATTTATTTAATTTGACTTTACCACTGCCCAACTCCAGCCTGACTCTGGGCAGCTCACAGTATAAAAACCAAACACAAATACAATAAGACAAATAAAAATACAGTAAAGGGGAATAAGTAAAATGGGAAATCCAGACATCTAACCTCAAAACATATACAACATATACAAACAGATCTAGCAAAGTGTTCCATCCACCCTACCATGAGGCCTGGGAGAACAGCCATAGCTTTTAAGAACTTCTGGAATACCATTAGTGTGGCAGCCATTTGGATCTCATTGAGGAGGGCAGTGCCATAACATAATATGTATTTCCTGGATCTAAAAGATGAGAGTGTTTGATCAGGTAGGCTAGATTACACCTACTCTGTCACCTCTTAGCAGTCAGTCATACTACACAGGAAATGAGCAGTCCCACAGATAACTGGTCCCAGTGCCATGTAGCACATAACCACTACCTTGAACCAGTATATCTTTATTAAGATAATTTCCATGAGAAATGCTGCAATATTAAAATAACTTTTAAAAACATGATGCATTGCTGCAAAGGACATCTTAATGGATTCATTTGGGCTAGTTTATGTTCCAAAAAAGTTTAGGAAATAGGTCAGTAACCACTGGCTCCACCTCCCTTATTTTACTATAATTTGAAGAAGAAGCATTTTATAAATTTGCATAGCTCATTGGAGAGGTCAAGTTAGAAACAATCCATTCTTTAGGCTTCTATTCTCTAATCATGGATAGCAGGTACAGTAGGTAGGACTGAGGGAGATCTTGTTGAACCAATTGGCCCAACCCTGCTTTCTTATTTCACAGGAAAGCCAGGGATGAATAGTGAAGAACAGAAGAAATTAATTTGTCCTCCTTGTATGGGAAGAAGTACTGATATGTGTGCTTTTGTAACTTCTGTTAAAATATTTTACAATTTTAGAAAACGTTTAACCTGATCACTAGGAGCATCTTAACTGAAATGGCTTAAATTATACTTCAATTATTTTTTCTGCTATTCTCTTTAATTTCATAATAAGTTAATATAATTATATTTCCTTTCTTTTCTTCTCATGAGGAAAAAAAACATCTTGATGAGAACAGTTCCACCTGAGCAAGGTTAAGATACAGTACTTAAATATTTTGCTCACATTGGTACTGGAACTGATAGAAAAAATTAGCTGAAAATAGGGGAAGCAAGCAAGGAAAAAGATTCATGCTTGGAAAAGTGTTGTAAATAGCAGGACTGGAAATACAAGTTTTGTTCAAACATATTCCACTTTAGAAACTGACTTATTTTTTTTTCCATAATTGAATAATAACTTTGTGATTTTCTTTTCCAAGATGACCTGAAATGTGCCCTACCAATGCTTTAAAGAAATAGGGATTATGTATTCTTCTCTTCTAATAGAAAATACTTCAGTGCTACTCAATCAGTTGCTTAGAGCTCAAGATGCCAATTTACTCTTTACTCTGCTCTCACTTTTTGTTTTCTTTTTTTAATTGACACTCAACATTCAGAGGCTGTTGTACACATTTTGTCTTGGGTGTTTTTGTTTGCTTGTTTGTTTAATATTTCAAATCACTGGAGGATCCTGAGTTTGCCTTCTTGTTTCTTAGTTCTCCTGGCTCAATTTCTTTCTGTGAGCACTAATAGCAAACTTTTGAGGAAGGAAGGAATGACATGAACATCAATATTCATAGCTAAATCTTGGCACAACAGTATTGGCAAGGTAGGATGCATTCCCTGGGATTTTTGCCAGGCTTTGAAAGGCAAAATCCTAATCCTATTCATTCTGAAACCATTTGCTTATTCCTGGGTCTTGTTTTCATGTGTTGGGCTAAAATGGAATTAGGCTTTAGCTGAGCCAGCAGGAGTATATGGAAGGAGATAAAGATCTGTACTAAGCAAAATAGAAGGCAGATGAGACAAAAGGCTAGAGGGACTAAATGCTCTTATTTACATACAGTATAGATAAGGACAATTACAGCCAGTGGAAGGCAAATATACAATTATCTTTTCAGGAAAAAGAAAGGTCATATGGTAAAAGTAAACTGGTACAGTAGATAAAATAAATAATGAAATAATGTTTACATTTCATATGAAATAAATGCCTTCTTAAATAGTAGAAGATGCCAGCCTAATCTCTTGAGAGTCCCTGCGGATTTTACTCAACTAGTTATTGCCAACTATAGGGGGCGGTGCTCATCTCCATTTCAAGGCCATTGAGCCAGTGCTGTCCAAAGACATTTCTGCAGTCATATAGCCAGCATGTTGTCACAAAGCACTGTCACCTTCCCACCAAAATGGTACCTATTTATGCACTCGCATTTGCATGCTTTCGAACTGCTAGGTTGGTAGGAGCTGGGCTGAGATTAGGAGCTCACCCCATTGTATGGTGCTCGGGTCTCGAACCTGGGCTGCTGGCTTTCCAGCTGACAAGCCCAGCTTCTGAGCCACTGAGCCACTGCACCGAATCTCCTGAGACAGGAAGTTAAATAATTTTGGTGTAGCCGTGGTTAAAACCTTTTTGCCTCCACTGTTTTTACTATGCAGAGCAGGCCCTTTCCATCTGAATGTGAACAGACTAACACAGCAAAAACATACAACCACATAAAACATCCTGGATCCATATTCTTTATTGCTTGAAAGTCATCATCAATACTTTACCAAACCTTTCCAGGTACAGATCAATCAATGGGACTTTGCTTGAGATAGTGTCCTGCTTCTAAATGCCCCCTTCTAAATGCCCCCCCTAGCATTCTTGCTGCTATTTTCTGAATCAATTGCACTTTCGAACACCTGTTCCAAGGTAACTTCAAGCTATTGTTCAATGCATTGCAATAATGCGGTGTAATATTATGTCCTGGGTAACCAGAGCACGACTGTGTATTGTATGGTTATACTTGATTTTTCTTTCCTTCTGGATTTCTCTTTCAAAATTTTGATAAATATATATTTGAAATAAAATGCTAATATTTTTGCAGTTGAATGAAATTTTGCCTAATTGTCTAATTCAGAATCACTTTAGAATGTCAACTATTAAAAAACGAATATAGTTTAAAACCTTGACATTTCAGAGTGATTTATACTAAGATGTTTAATTTGAGTCAATTTAATTTTAGCTTCTTAAGCACTCACAGTCTGATATTGGTTCTTGAAATGAATTAAATTGATTTTTTTTGTAAGTGACCTTTAGATTCAGAAAGTTTTCTAGCTGACTGCCAAATAACCCGAAACCTATAATGTGGTTCACAAATTACAGTAAATTGGCTTTATTCCATTTAAAGCTTGAGAAATAATTTAAAACGTTCTTTGTCTTTAAGTGATACGAACATATTTAGTAATTATTCTATTTTCTTATTTACCTTATTTTCTTTTAACATTAAATATGAAGAAATACAAAACAAATAGAAATTTCTTGAGATTCTTCTTGTCCTAATAAAATACGAATTACTTTGCAATTCATGTTTCCTCCTGTAAATGGATTTTGTGAAATACCAACACAGTCTTTTATCTGTGGCTGTTGTTTACAGAAGATTTTAGTTTAGTTTAGATAGGTATTCATACATTTGTATTATTGACAAAAATAATTAAAGGCTAATTTAAAGGAAAGAATACAGGGACCAAACTTTTATGTCCCTGATCTTTTGAGCAAACTGAATTTAAATGTGATGGAACTTTTATGGAGGACAATGAGAACTTCTGTTGACTTTTGTGAACTGTTGTAGATTATAGATACTTGATTATTTTGCAGATTGTGAGCTTTTGCAAGTTCCTGTTGATACTTGTTCTTGTACCCTGCTGTTGCTGATTGGGCTTCTCAGCTAACTATGTTAAGATATTATGTCAGTCACTATGATCTGTAGGTGGCCAGTATGATTTCTAATCTAAACCATAGCCTGCAGATTAGCACAGTGAATCTATCAAACTATTACATGGCTTGATCAAAAAACCATGCACGCAGTGTGTGACCCCAGCCAACAAGCCTAGTTTTAAGTAGGCTAAGAGAACTTCAGGGATAAAACAGAGTGCGCCCAGGAGTAAGGATCACCATCTTTGCTTGCAAAGCATTGAAATAGACATTTCCACTGTCTAAAGCCCCTCCCCAAGGAAGATGGGCACTTAAGAAATATGAAATATAAATAATTTTATTTTGGAAAGATCTACTATTTAAATAAATGTGCTGAAATGTGCTTTTTAAATGAATGTGTTTTCATGTACACATTATGAACACTGACTTTCCAATGTATCTCAATAGTTTTTTCATAACTATTTTTTAATTTTCCAAAAGATGTAGCACACTCTTATACATCTGTTTATTCAAGTGAACATTATTTAGATTTTCTTTATTTTAATTAAATGTGGGAAATGCTGGCTTTATAGAAGACAACAATTGCATTTTTAAAAGAAATACATTTTCTGAAGGAAATAAACCCAATCTTGGAAGATAGATTTGAGTTCCAGATGCTTCTGCTAATGATCTTCAATTCTTGTTCTGCCTTTGTGTAGTTTCATTACCAGCAGCCTCATTCTTTTCATGGATTTACAGTATGAATTCACATTTCTGAAAAGAACTTCCACAATTTTGAGTTGTTAAAGAGATAGCACACTAATGGTCATGTTGGTTGGAAGTCCTAGAAGCTCTTATTGGACTGGGGAAAGATATTATAAAGCAGGGATTTCAAACTCCCAGTCCATGGGCCAGATGCATCACGTGCTGGCCATGCCCACACCCAGTTTAGCAAAGGGGAAAAAAGTCCCGATACGTCACGGGACATCACCGTGACGATGTGAGTGATACCCCTGTTATAAAGCTATGGTTTGATAATGACACCATAGTCGCCAGAATGAGTGATGTTAATAATGAGTCCAACAGAGGTTGTCAAGCTGGAAGGAGAAAACTTTCTTATAATTTTTTTCTTGACTTCTTTTTTAGGGAATTGAGCATTAACTTGATAAAACAATCTATTTAATTTTTTTTAAATTCATGTACTAAGATGGTTGTTTTTTTTTTGATGGGGGCGGGCAAGCCACTTCTCTTGGAATTCATGCATTATTTTGCATTATTTTACTTTTCCGGTTTTTGAAAGTACTAGATTTGTGCATCATCTTCTTACCGAAAGGTTCAGGATGTCCGTTTAAAGAACAGAGATAAATTATTGCTGCAGTCTTTCAGTCTGATCTTTTACAGTTGTGAAATTGTATAGAGAAATTCAGGAGATAATATTTTACATATTCTTTAATATGATTGACTGTGATTTTAGAATGGCTTTCTTTTAGGAAAGAAAACTTTACTGAAAAACTGACAAGAAAATAAAATCCCAAAACAGTTTGATTCCCATCTGTCCTGTGTTTTCTGTCATGCCGTCTTCCAGTCAAATACTAAGAACAGAAGTCTGTGGTTGTTTTAATAGCCTTTAAGCTGCTGCTGCTGATAATAATGATTCATTTTTTCCAATGATATTGAAAATTTTTGATAAATGAGGCTCCATGATACTCTCTCTGCAATGAAATTTGTTTTGCCTCTTCGTACTTTTTGACTTATCTGGAAAGTCCAGTGCTTGGTATACTTAAGAAATGTTAATAAGAACCTCTTTTTTCAATTGAGATATATGGTTAGACTATAATTGAGAATTATGGAGAATTGAAAAAAGAATGAAATGGTCTGTTTTCATCTGCACCCTGCCAGTGATTAAAATCTAGTTTTATTTAGAAGCCCAAATATAATTACATTTAAATTAATATATAAAAACTACTTCATTTACTCTTTGGATTCAGATATTAATAATAGAGTGTGGGGGTTATTCATGCTCCTCTTTTGTACTTGGGTGCAGTGACTCAACATTTTTCAAGATTTGTATGGGGAATTAATTGCAGGTGGCACAAATGTATTTAAATTATTGTTTTTCTTCTGATGCATAGAGAAGACAAGCCTTATGCTATTTTGATTGTTCCTATTGTGTATACGCTGTACATAAAGTGCCAGTGTGACAATTAACTTACATTATTTCAGACAAAGATGAGCTTTTCAATTGTCCAGGAAGTTGTTGAAGGAGGAGAAAGACTACATGAGATACAGCTGAGACTTTGAAGAAACAAAAGAAATAGAATATCTGGCTCTTGATTTAGATTAGAGTAGGATACAAGAAAACAGAATACAATTCAAATGGGCAGGGATTAAGAATTTAAAAAATGGCGTTCTGGTTACTTGGCAGTACAAAAGTGTGCTGCATAAGCTTGAATGCTTAATCTTTTAAAATATCTGAGGCCTTTTTAAAAATGAGTTTAAGGTGTATGTGTTTATTTAGTCAAGCTCACTGAATAATCATCAATATACTTACAGTGACTTATTCTGATTGTAGAATATTATGGGCAGGCACTCTATAAGTGCAAGATATTACTGTAGGTGAATAATCTTAGGATTTTTACTTGCTCTCATGAATGTAATGATGTTTGAATTAGGTTTTTGTCTGTGAGTGTAGCTTTGTGTATCCATTCTTCCATGTGGCTGCATGTGCTGATATTGTCTCTTCTGTATTTCGAATTCTTTGTTTAAGCACTACTGGTGAGCTCTTGTTATGGATCAGAGCACCTGCCGCTTGAATGCCTTGTTCTAAAGGTATGCAACTCAGATCACGCTTTAGGCTACTTCCAGAGCAAAGTTACCTACTGAAATCTCTCTGTTAAATGTAAAACATTCATTCAGCAGTAAACAGCTTAATTTAGTGTTCTGTATTTGTAATACATTATCTCCTAGCCTCTTTTGTCTCCCCACAGCATTCATTCTTCCATGTCTGCACTGCTAGATATTTCTTTAAATCACTATTTTATCTTTGATCATTTTATTTTCATTTTCTGTACTCTGTGTGTGTGTGTGTGTGTGTGTGTATCTTCACAGGTCTCCCTCTTTGTAGGTAAACTCATTTTTTTCCTCTTTGTACTCCTTTTGCTCTGTTTTGTATTTCTCTCATCTTCGTGCTTTGATGAGGATTTTTTGCAATAGCACCTCAGGCCTCTTTGGCGAGCAATTCATACTAGTTAAAGAGCCTTAGACACAAATGGACCATACAGCTGGCAGGCTGATTAAGTTACTGAAAAAGCTGCAGCCAGGATCACAATGCATTTTTAAATCAAGAAGAGAAGTTCTGCATTTGCATTTCTTACACCCCATTTCTAACGATCTTCGATAATCTTTAGTTTGCATCCTTTCCCAGAAAGGAGCAATAAATTTTTGTATTCCCCAGGTTAACCAGACAGGTAAGCATATACGAGTGGCTTGTTAAACCTTGTGCCCTGCAAACCTGTCTTACTTGTTGTATGGATTGATAGGTGAAGGTGAAGGAAGCAAGGCCTAGTATGTATGGACACATTGAAAAAATAATTTGTCCCTGGGGTCATTGACAAGGGAAGAAACAGATTACTACAGAACAAGTTGAAAAGAAAATCTAAAGGTTCAGGAGGCTGATTATTCTAATGATTTTCTTGTAATGGTTTACTGATAGTGTTGTAGGATGTCAAGATTTTGAGAATCTAAATTGTAGGAGTAGCTGCTGCTTGGCACTCTGCCTTATTTTGTTTCCTTTCTATTGTATTATAGGAAATGGACGTGTATTTTTAAATTAAGACTAAATGAGAAGGCCAATGCAGCTCTTGACCTCAAATTTTCTCCTGGTTAAGACTATGCATCTCCTGGTTAAGACTATGCACACAGTCTGCTGCATGTTCAATTTTTGTGGTAGTAGTGGAGGAAAAACACAGATCTCTAGATTTCTGTGTATGAGATTAAAGGAAGCTTAGAATTAGTAAGAAAATGAAGGGAAGGTCTATCAAGGTGGGAAAGATGAATGTACCAGCATGTTGGATGAGACCACTGGATCAAATTCCCATTCAGCCATGAATGTAGTTTGCTGCCCAGGGTTCCTATAACAAGAGAGCCATGTATAAGAGAGAGCTGTTTGGGAAAAGCTAGAGTATAAGCAAAATAAAAAATAACTTTGCCACATTGAGGTAGTAGATTATGTAATAGCAAGTTCCCACAGACTAGCATTTATGTTCATTTTTATAATCAACAGGGTGATAATTTAACTTTTAATTTCAGAGTAATTGAAATAATTATTTGAATGGAGATATATGAGGATAATATCCAAATATTATTGGCCTCCACCTGTTTGTTGGACCCGGGCCCATCCTGGCTGGTTTCGGCCAGCAGGGATGTGACACGAGGCTGGCTCCAGGCGTTGGTCAACGCTTCATTGAGAGAGGGGTCTGTCCCACCTCTGTTGAAGGAGGCGGTGGTGAGACCCCTTCTCAAGAAGCCATCCCTGGACCC
>JANHJO010002649.1:127163-144319 GCA_032468235.1 Pseudoxyrhopus heterurus
AGCAAATGGTGTGTGAATGTGTATTTTAACTCTTGTTTTTATGTAATATTTTTTATATGTTTTTATTCTGTACACCGTCCTGAGTCCCTCGGGAGAGGGCGGTATATAAATTTGTAAAAATAAATAAATAAAATAAATATGGATGGCTAGAATAATTTTTAATTATTTAATACTTCAATAATTTTAATATTTTTATAATTATAATATTTATACTAATGATCATAATTTTGTGATCACTTTCAAGAAAAAAATGTTTTTATCCCATCTGACAGTAAAAGTAAAAGTTTCTGGAAGGTAGATCTGTTACAGAAATAATTAAGCTAAGAAATGCAGTTCACAAGACAAACCAGAGCAGCCATCTGCTACAAAATTCTTTTCAACAATTGTGCAGACTGTAGCATTTTCATAAGAATTGATGTAACAGCAATACCATGTTGCATGAATAATCTTATTATAGTAATAAGAAATATTTCCTGAATGTGATGTTTAACAAATGTGATCTGGCATTAATACGGAGGGACAAGAATCAGATTTAGATTTAAAGCGCTCAAGAAATTTGATTGGAAGCCCTAGGAGGTTAATGTTGAAGACCTGGACTATTCTATCCACAGATTTGTGAAAATTGTTTTAGTGCTTGCCTGAAATGTTTGCTGTTCACTGTCTTTATTCAATGGTGGAAAAGTGGAAAAAAGACAGGATGATGGCAACCTGCAGCAAGATGAATATACTCAATTGCAAAACCTGAAGAAGCAGGCTGAGAGGGCAGATCTTCCTGGAGAATATCAATCTATATGGGCTTTAAGTGTCAATATTGACTTGGTGGTACATCGGTCAAATGGTTTATGTTACACTCGAAACCCTCCACGTACATCATTTTTAAGGCAACCTAGTAAGGGAGGACAATGTAGTCTTGGTTGCTGAAGTGGCTGGACTCTAAGGAAATACTCAACTGAAACAAGATTTAGTGAAAGAGAGGAGATTTAAATGGAGGGTGGTAGTGGGAGTTGGAGCTGATCTCTGGTATTATGCTATCTCATATAAAAATAGTTCATTTTTTAAGTATATTCCTTAGTATATACTATACTAAGTATATAGTATATTCCACAAGTATATTCCACAAGTATGTTATTGCTTCAGTTCCTCTAAGCCAGGGGTGTCAAACTCTATTTCATTGAGGGCTACATCAGGGTTGTGTTTGACCTTGGGGGGCCGGCGTGGGCGTGGCCAGCTCGACGTCACTCATGTCGGCGCCTGTGGTGGCCCGAGTGCTCCGCTAGCGAAAACAGGCTCCCAAGCTCCATTTTCGGTTGTGATGGCCTCCTGCAACCCTCTGCCAGCGAAAACGGAGCTTGGGGGGTGGGGTGGCACACACAACCCTCCTGAGCTCAGATTTCACTGGCAGAGGCACTGCGGGCTGCTCCTTCGCTGTTTCCTGGGCGGCCCCGTGGGCTAGATCTAAGCACCCTGCGGGATGAATCTGGCCCCTGGGCCTTGAGTTTGACACCCCTGCTCTAAGCTGACTTGGTTTGGGTATTTTGAGGGAGCAACAGTCAAAATGGTATAGGGGAGCAGGGGTTGTCATCCCAGTGTAAGATTAACTGTAGTGTTTAATCACTTACATTCTGTTTTCTGGCTCTAAAATATGTTTTACAAATGTCAGTCCTCAACTAGACTGCACTGCAAGAAATACATCATTAAGAAACAAGAAAAACAACCCTTTTTAACTTCAGAAAATACATCTTTCTTACCATGCAGAAAAATTACTAGAATCTAGCAAGACTGAGCTTGTTCAGGGTTTCCCGAATGATTCAATTGGGTTGCACGATATTTTCTAAGTCCTTGCTACAGTAATATATTTGCAAGCTCTGGCTAAATGACTTAATCACAGTTGTGGACATAATGGCCTGGAATTTTTTTTCCCACAAGAGTGTTCCCTTTAATTCAGTTGCTTGCCTTTCCTACGTCTTTATTAGACAAATGGTATTAGGGGAGAGAAAAAGACCAAGGACCAGAAAGTCATAGCATTTCTTTTGTTAAAGCACATGCCCTCTCCTTCTCTGCTCTTTTCCCTGCCTGGATGTTGTTTGTTTTATCCCCTGAACCCTGTGACTACTGTTTGCTAAGCACTTAAGCAGGCTGTGTAATCTATTGCTAAGATGTTCCTTATCTCCATTTTATAAAACTCCTTCAAAGCTTCCGGAAGCAATCTTACTGCTGTGAAGAGAGTGAGAATACTGGTGAAGATGGCATTGTTGGCTTCTGTTTATGATCCTTAAACTTGGCCAAGTTTCTCCCCAAATGAAAATCAGATGTCCCTAGCTGCCATCTTTTGAAATGGTCTGACTTGCACATTAGCAGTACTGCCTAAATATTGGCCAGCTCAGCTAGCATTCCAGAAGCAGTGCATGGCGAAAGTGATCGCATCTGATTGTGTAAGAACGACCTTCTGTCGAGTATTGCTTTTAAATACTTAGCTGAATGTGATAGTGTGGATTTATGTCAAGCGGTGCCTAGTTTGATTGAACTGCTTCATTCTTTTGAGCAGGGAAATCTGCAAGCACTTGGCTGGAATAATCCTGTGTTCATAGATCTGAAATCTATGACAGCTCCTCTCTCAAGTATAATTGAAAAAAATATATAGCTGATTCACAGAATATTGGATATAAATGCACCTATTCCAAATGATGTTGGCTCTAAGAAGAAATATATTTCTTAGGATATTCAATGGATTTTTCTCCTAGGCTGTATACACAATTTTTTCAGATTGGCCAAAGGGTAGAGACTTTTATACAGCCTAATTTTGGGAATCTCCTTGGATGCCATCTTGGTATGCCTCTTAATTGCCTAATTATAAGAAAGGCTCTTGATCCTTTTGAATAGCCAAAGACTTCTCTGAAATCTTTCTTGCATTTTCTTCTCGGGCCCTAGTACATTTTATAAAGAGAAATCCTGATAGCGAACATAATCCCTAGATAGTACGTACATGTGCTCTTCTCACATATTTGGGAAAGGGGAGATAACCTAATAATTTTAAAGGATAATTGTTTTCTGATGTATCTTTTCCATTTTCACACAGATCAATAATGACATGTGATCTCTTTGGCCCGCTGAAAAGAAGAATGCATTCTGAAATCTCACATGAAGTTTTCTCTTCGCGGTGTACCAAATTCCCCATTTTTTATTTTTTGTTCTCCCGATCTCAGGGGGCAAGAAAACCACTGCCCCCCCCCTCTTTCCTCTTGGCTTTCCTAATTGTCTTGGGGCTGTGTAATTTGGCTTTCGATTCTATTGACACAGTGCTGTTGGATTCAACTGCAAACCAGGACGTGGAATGTAGTCAGCAGCCAGGGGAAGAGGGGGAAGCCCTGAATTATTTATAAAGAACAACTTAACAGGCTTGTGGCCTAGCTGTTAACGATCAGCAGAGAGAGAGCTCCGAACATAGCTAGGTTGTGGGGGTCTCCATCACTTGTTCTGTCTGAAAGGACATTATTGTCTTGCATGGAGCAGTGTTTTGTGGGGGTCTTTGTCAAGGGCTTATTCAGAAAGTGCAGACGCTGTATTATGCAAGAACCAAAAAGCTGCTTTATGCTTGGAAATAGAATATCAGCAATTGTACAGCCCCCTTTTTCCTCTGCTGTCCTGGCTTTGCTTTCATTCCAAAGAGTTGGGACATGGTGCACAACTTCTGTCACAAGGATAGTTAAAACTGGTTAGAGAACGGATTTCACTTGTTAACAATAAGCCAGAAAACCTGGCCAGGCTCAAGAGAACAGTTAGTTGTATGTGCAGCAATTTTTTAAAAATAGATTCTAGATTTGGGAAGAATAATTTTCTTCGTGGATGAAGCAAGTGAAGGGCTAGAAGCATTCTGTTCCACTGCAGTTGTGATCCTACCAGGAAGCCCCATCCCTACATTTAGATAAAACTAATAAACCACTTTTGTGCCAGTGGAAGCATTTATTTGAGAAAAAACAGCAAGCGGGGGGTGATCACAACTGGTGATTTAAGAGAAAAGTTTTGTTTCCATTAGCTGCATCCAGGCATTTATGATTCATATTATTTAATGAAAGATGATGGTGTATGTTATGCTCTTAGTCGAACAACAGTCTCACAACTGTATAACACTTTTTTGTTGTTGCCTTTGGCGCAGTAAAGAATATTCTAGCAATTTATTTTCTGGAAACAAGCCAATTTAGTGGCTAGTTTACTACACAACAAGTGATCCATTGTGTCATTGTTTCAGATATATTTTCTTACCTCATGGGTGGACAAAAAAAAAAAAACACCAGTGGAAGCACTTCTGACTTCTGCCAGCTTCCACATTGTGTTTTCTTATAATAAGCTAGCATATAGTGCTGGAAATGGTGGTCACATGACTGTAGCTAATTGCAGCAACGCTAAAACAGCCACAACTTTGCCAAATTTCAGTACCATGGGAGTCATGGGTTCCAGATTTTGGATGCATTCTATAAGTTAGTCCAAGTATGTTGATTAAACAATTGTTGCCCTCTAATGCACTGTTTTGCCCAATTAAAGCTTACAAACAGACATGAAAATTTTTAGTACTGTGTAGATAGAGAAACCACACAAATTTTGGTTGAAATTGCTTTAAGAGTTAAGAGAACTTTGCTTTAACAAAGTTAATAGGTGGTCATGACTGTTAAGCTCTTGCTTATGATTCAGTGAGGTGACTTTTATGAATTCATCAAGCTGTAGCATTTGAAACTACCAGTTTATTTAATTTTGTTGTTTTCAACAGGATCTGTTACTACAACACCTGCTTCAGAAGAGGAAGTAACCTTGAATTATTAATACAGTCCACAACTTACCATCATTCAAAATTATGGTGGTGTTGAATGAAGGGACTTAAGGCCTATCCCTGAAGTTACAGCCACTGCAATTCCCCCATGATCACGTAAACAAAATTTCAGCACTTGGCAATCTGCCCATGCTTAGGACTGACCTCAGGAATGCTGCAGCACCCCCTGACCGATTTTATCCCCCACTCCATCCCGCCCCACTGGGCCTGCCTTGGGCCTACTGGCTGGGTCCGCCCCAGGCCTTGGGCTCACTTCCTGCCCCATTGGGTCTCACACCCTCCTCCCCTATCAAACTCCCTTACATTTTCAGGAGATCATCTTTGGGAAAGACAACCAGCTGATCTTGCCATAGCCTTCCTAGACAAAATCTGTGTGGTATCATCCTGGAAGCAAGCATCAAATTTTGGGAGTGGCCGCAATTCTCGTGATCTGGGAATTGCAGCTGCTCCCAAACTACTAGTGCCTGCTTTCAGGATGGTGCCATATAGATTTCATATAGGAAGGCAACAAGGTAGAATCAAACGGTTCTCCTTTCTGAAGGTGATCTTTGGAAAAGATAAGTGGACCAAGGCATAATGGGGTGGGGGGAGGAGGCCCAAGGATATGGGATCCAGCAGGATATGGGTGCCTTAGGGTTGGGAAGGCCCTGGGAGGCTTAGGGTAGGCTACATGTGAGCTGGGGAGGTGCTGCAGTGAGGACCTAGGGCCTTCTCCACTCCCTGAGGTTCCTCATGCTCCACTTAATGACCCATGATGTAGTTACTTAAAGACCACAACAGGGACAGCAGGGATTATGGTTGTTAAGCAAGGAGATCACATGGGAGTCTTGCATAACCACTGCCATGACTTATGACCATAAACAGGCTCCATTACACTTATAGGTTGAGGATTATCTGTATGCCTAAGTGCAAGGTGCAAACATGTATTCGGCTTGTGAGAGTTGCTACATAGTCAAGAAAGCCTTATGCCATAATGAATGTTAGTCTTTAAGGAGCTATAAAACGTGATTTTGCTGTAACAGAATAATAAGTTTTTTCTTTTGCAAATTCTTAAGGCTAACTCAGAATGTTTTGTCATTAAGATGCAAAATATGTAAAGGATCTTCTCTCTCTCTTCCTCTCCCTCCCTCCTTATGTTATCTGATCTTCCTTTATGCCAGGTACAAAACAAAGTTGCTATGGAGAATTGTTCCTTTTCCCCCCCCTTGATCCCCTTTGAAGATGAAAATGATCAGTATGCATTGTCTTTATCCCATGACTTAAGAGGTCCCCCTAGACTCCTAGATTATATTTTTAAATACCTATTAACATTTATATAGCACTTCAAATCCATGATAGAAATGCAGATTACATTAACAAACTATTTCCAGTGTTTTATGTGAACAGAATGGTGGTCTGGAACTCTGGATGCTACAAAGATCTAAGGCCAAGATTTAAGTCATGAACATCTGTAGGCCATTTGCACCTAATAATGCTTTTTTTTTTTAAATGCTAGCGTTTCTCAATTTCTTGCAGTGCATCAATAGCATAGTTTTAACAGCTTTTTTTTTTTAGTTATTTCCAGGAATGAATTACTGTCCTTGATTTAAAAGGCTCTTTGGGAAATAGAAACTTTTAGTTCTTGTTTCTTTTGTGTATCTCTCTTATTCAAGCTTCCTTGGGTTTGGGCCCATCATGGTGGTATTGAAAAAAACCTTTTTTCCAAACCTAAGAAAACAACTCGCATTTCAAACAATAATCAATCTTTAAATCTTGTTGGCAGCATGTATCCCATTTCTACTTGGCCATATCATCTGAGAATTTTATACCTGTTCTCTTGCTTGAAAAGCATAAAAGAAAGACCTAGAAACCCCCAACCCCATCTATGAATGAATTGTTTTAGAGGCGAACCATTTACTACTTAATTTTCGAAATCTTTAGAATTATGCACAAATTGATTTAACTCTTAATTGCTTCACAACTAGCTCAGAAAGTATTAGCTAAGAGGAAAATTGCCATTTTGAAAGAGGATCAGATAGGGATAGGTATTTATTTATTTATCTTTATTAAATTAAATTTGCTTGCCACCCATTTCACCGCAAGGTATGTCCTTGTGTGAAGTTGTGGGGAAGATACCCATAAACAACCTTTGGAGTAGACTGCCTCTTCCCAAGTTTAGGATGACCCTCTGCCTTCTCACATTTCAAAAAGTAGTGAAAGGTTTGGGGTAGGAGGCGTCACTGAGTCATCTCTGTAGGAGGGGTAAAGGAGTAATGCTGTTTGAACTCTGATTATGCTATTTTTTTCTGATCTTGCTGGTGCATTGTAAATTGTCTATAGAAGATGGCATACAAATGTATGTGCTTCATTCATTAATTAATGTGCTGGGTTTTTTTCACACTGAAACTTATTGTTAAATTATGAGTCTAAAATTTATCTTTTAAAACGAATGCAAAGGCTTTTGGTTTTCTGAACCTTGCCGTGATCATTAATGAGGGTTGGGTTGTTGTTGTTTTTTGCAATTTGCAATAATCAAAGGAAAAGCTTTTGTGTATAAAATACGCTTTTGCTGGTTTAAGGTTGATATTTTATATGTAGCATTCGCCAATACATTCTTATTATGTAATTTAAACCATAGCAAAATGAAACATTTAAAAAAAGGGCAAGTGCTGAGAGCCAGATCTTTCACGACAATGTGAGAAACTATCACTCTTATGCTTGCCAGACTTGAGGGAACACATTTTGCTCACATTTCAAGTGATTAGCACATCTCTATTGTTCTGGGAGGAGGCCCTGCTCTGGGGACCAAGTACAGTGAGGTTTGTGATGCACTGATTAAATAGTTATTTTCCAGATTCTTTGCCTTCCTTCAGGTGTTTTTGTTGTTGTTACTTGTTTTGTTTATTAAACTGTCTTCTGAAAAAAAAAATTAAACAGACTCCTGTAAAGGGGAGAAGCAAGAATAAGGACGAAACAAACTATTTGATCAGCTTTGCTTTCTCCTTTGAACCCCTCTAGCAAGTGCAGTCTGTAGATAGCATTGGTATGGAAAGTATTTGTATTAAAAAAAAGTCACCTTTTCCAATCCTTGCATTGGGTCCACTACATCCTCCATGTCTCTCCCTCTCTCTCCCTCCCCTTCTCCCTCCCTCCCTTCGTCTCTCTTTCTCTTTCTCTTTCTCTCTGTGTGTGTCACAGACAGAGACACAGGGGAGAGGGATAGAGAGGACCAGTTACTCAATTTCTGTCATCTTTTTTTTTTTGATCCCTCTAGTTGGTATAAAGTGCCTCAGTATAGAAGCATCTAAATACTCACATGATAAATTCTTTTGGGATTTAGTTGAAATGAAACAATGAAATGAATATTATTAATGACATGAAATTTAAATTCAATGGATGTTATTTTTGCCTTTGACAAATGGTGGCTGACATATGAGAGCTAGAAAAGTATCTCCCTCTTTGTCAGTTGTGTTATCATTTTATTTTTAATGCCTACTTTTTATGGGAATAGCAGGGATCTGGTCATTGTATTTCAAAATAAAAATGTAGAATTAAGCAGTTTCAGGAAGAAACTTTTCTTGCATCAGCTGCTTTGCTTGCCAAGCTCAAAACTGGGCTATCTAGCAGTAGCTGATAACTTGTTCTTCATTTTTCTCCCTTGCAACATTTCAGACAAGTCCAAATACTGCCAAGTAAGTAGAAGTGTATTTTTACTGGCTTGGATTCTATTCTATTCTTGTTTCAGTGTTCAGTTTTTCAGTTGGGGACAAGCAGCTATTTGTTGATAACCATAGAGATTGTCACAGATGTACAGTTTGTGATATTGACATGGAGCTGATCTTGGAACTTATTTTGGCTGCTCTTTTAAAACAGCCTATTAGATAAACAACCCAATACTGTTGGATGTCTGCAATCTCTTATCAGAACCCAGTTTCCCAAGAGACAGATAGTAATTAGTATAATTCTAGTTTTGCTTAAAAACGGGGACAGAAAGTTCATAATCTAAATGGTTTATCACCCAAAGTGCCAAATTGAAAGTAATGTTCAAGTCATCTTCACATTAATATTCACATTTTAAAAGTTAATTCCTATGTTATGACAGAGTGTGAATTGTGAGGAAGCAGTGGCTTTAGAAGTTGGGGGATTTTTCAGAGAATCTAATTAATAGTGAAGATTGCCTGATACTAGGAGAATAGATACTAAAATAATCAAACCTGAAAGTGCGAGGCCAGCTTTGAGAGAAGGCCGAATCTGCAATGGCCTGGTTTGCCAGTGTTGAGCTGGCACCAATGCTGTCCCTCTTTCTGAATAATTTTAAAAATGCAAATCTTTAGTATGGCATGAGGGTATCCATATACCCTTAAACCAGTACTGTGAATGCGTATATATACTGTATTAAGAGATGTGATGGAATAACATTCCTTAAATATTCAATGGGGAAGGATAAATTAGTTGTGTCTTTTCGAGAGAGACTTCAGAAAAATCTGGGAGTGGACTTCTAGAGTTAATGGGTTATTTAGAGACCATGGAGTCTAGCTTCTTCTCAATTCAGAGATCCAAGTTAAACCATATTTGACAAATGGCTACCTAATCTCTGTTTGAAGTCTCCAGAGAATGGAATGGGACAACTTGCCACGGCCAGCTCACCGTGGTACAACTCGCTGCGGGACAATTTAACAATTCAATTTAATTATTTAGAATAAAAAAATTATTTTAATTTTTGCCATTCATGTTTAATTCTGTCCCTCCTTTTGCATCCTTTCTTTAATTATTCTATTCCACTATTTCTTTAATATTAGTGTAACTCTTGTCCCTCGGCAAATTGGCTGTGACGAGTTGTCCTGCAGCGAGTTGGCTGTGGCAGGTTGGTCATGGTAAGTTAACCACAGCGAGTTGGCTGAAGCGAATTGTCATAGACCCCCCAGAGAAGTAGGCTTGGCCCCACTGTCAAAATGCTGTTGCCTTTTAGAGGGTTAATGCACACACAAAATCTGTATTCTTAGAATGAAATACTGTTATTCCATATACTACTGTTACGGACAACTCATAATGGGCTTAAAAGTTGCTATCATCACTCCGCTCAATCAAGCTGCATTGTAATTGAAGACTTCAAGGTGAAGCAAAAATGGGCCTTCCAGCTTAAAAGTCCTGTATTGTAATACCTGGTCAAATTCTATTAAAATATCTATTATCCAGGATTTAGTCCCTGATGAAAGTGTTGATGCGGCATGTATTGCAAAGACTTGGCTGAGACATGAAGGGAGAGGTAATCTCTCCTAGCTATGTCATTTGGATTCTTTATGATGTGGCAGCATAGAGGTAGAGGGTAGGAAATAGACAGAGCTGTAGTTTGTAGGAAATCCTATCTTACTGATCAGAAATTCCATTTACAGTCTGCTTGTTTTGAGAACTTTTGGGATGATTTGGATTGAACACGGAATAGGGCACTTTTTCCAGATTGTCTGAAATCCTCTCCCACTATAGTGATGCCTGAAGAGAATTTACTTCTGTCTTTATTGTTGGGTGCATAAAGCAGGCCATTGAGGCTTTTCTGTACTGCTTTTAATTATTTATTTTTTATGTGTATAAAATTGGAAAAAGAGAATACAAAATGCACACATAAACTACTACCGGTTAAAAAATCGATAGTAAAAAGTAAAAGATTATGCATACCTGCATACATATAGTAATCCTTGAGGTTTGAAGAAGACATGCTGTTGAGCCATTCATCTGTGGATATGGAGATGGTTTGTAGTCCCAGTCTAGAAGCGCAGATTCTAGCATGATGGGGGAACTGGAAGTCTATTGCTGTAATAATTGTGGGTGTTATCCTGGACACTACTCATGATTTTTTATCAGTTTTTGGAAGCATGTGTCTTCAAAGCTGGTGGAGTCTTCATAAAACAGCGAGTTCTGTCAGCAGCTGCAGCTTCTAATTCCTTTTGCTGGATGTCACAGGGGCATCCTAGGATTCTTTCACAACATCTTTGCAGAGCTTGCATGGTTGACCTTGAGGTCTCTTCCCAGACTCCAGTACACTCTAGTGCAACTGGTAAGGCATACAGTGGCCATCCATTCTGATGACATGCCCCATCCATTTCATCTAGGCTCTGATATTCAGAAATTCAATGCTGGCGGACTCTGCCCTCCAGTTTGTAGGTACAATCTTGCCAATAAACGCCAAGGATGGAGCAGGGAGCCCACATGCGAATTTTCTCTAGCTGTTTGATGTATCTTCCGTACAAAATCCACGACTTGTATCCATTTAAGATGGAAGCGATAAGCACAGCTCTGTAGACTTTTAGTTTTGCAGAGATATGGATGTTGTGCTGATTGAGAACTCTAGTATGCAGCTGCCATAGTGTGTGGCTGGACTTGCTGATCGTGGAGTAAATTTATTTGTCCAAGGACCCATCACTCAACATACATACAGTACATACATACAATTTAGGGGCCCAACTCTCAATGACTCTGGACAGCTTACAGTTAAATGCAAGAAAAAAGATACAAAACTCTAAAAGAAATCACGAGTGACCTAAGACAAACTTGCAAACAAAACACCCCATTCCAATACGGGTTCAATTATCATTCTGCCTTAAAGCCTGGGACAATAGCCAAATCTTTAATAGTTTCCTGAACATCATCCGGATGGGACCCATGTGGATCTCTGAAGGGGAGATATGAAATGTTAGTGATTTCAATTTTTATTTTAATTGTATTGGATGACTTTATATTTAGTACTTTATTATTGTAAGCCAACTTATGGTAAGCTTATATGCAGAGAAAGGCAAAGTATGCATTTAATAATAATTTGACATGCTCTCTGGGATTCCTTTTGACATATGGTCAGTGGTTGACTCAGAAAGAGAAATGG
The DNA here is from genome assembly GCA_032468235.1 of Pseudoxyrhopus heterurus. Lineage (NCBI taxonomy): Eukaryota > Metazoa > Chordata > Lepidosauria > Squamata > Pseudoxyrhopus > Pseudoxyrhopus heterurus. The sequence continues at coordinate 138,839 of JANHJO010002649.1, forward strand.
GTGAAACATACACTGAAAGAGCTCCATCCCTCCCTCCTTTCCCCTCCCCGCCCCCCGCAGTACAAAATACCTAAGGCAGAGATACAGCCAGTATTCCTGGCAAGGCAACAGGAGTTCTCTAACTGAGGAGCAGATGCCAAAAGGATTCCCAACCCTGCACTTCACTTTACAAGCTTCTGAGGTGTTCTCAAGAGAGAGATTATTCGATCCAACAGTGCCTTTCCCACAGTTTCTCCTTTAATTTGATTTTCAGGGAATAGAGACACTAAACCGAGCTGCTGCCCACACTCCAGCTGTAGCCAACATACTCTGTTTGCTCCCAAAAGAAACAGTGGTGCTACTACACATATCAGCAGCTCCATCCTGTAAGTCAATGGTATGCAAGGATGGGAGTGGATGACTATGTAGCCAAAACGAGATCAATGTTGCTAACACTAATGTGACATGTATGTTACTTTGAGCAATAACAGCAATTCAGTTCTGGCTAAGGCCTACGAATTGTAGATGGATTTCCTGTGTCCTGAGATTTCAGCACTGGTAATGTTGGCCTAAATAAATTGGTGATGGCCTTTGTGAATTATGGCTGATTCTGGATACAATCCAATTTTATACTAGAGCCTTGAGTATAGTAATCATCTAGGGCCGTGATGACAAACATATGGCACGTGTGCCCAAAGTGGCACGTGGAGCCATGTCGGCTGGCACACGAGCCGTCGCCCAGCCCAGCTCCACCACGCATGCGCGTGCGACCTCGAGGTTTCTAGGCCCCAAAAACAGCTGATTGGCACTGCCGCACCAATCAGCTGAGCTTCAAACGCCCGAACCGGTTGTTAAATTTAACAAACGGTTTGGGGCGAACCGGTTGTTAAATTAGCTGCCGGTTCGCCCGAACGGTTTGTTAAATTTAACAACCGGTTTGGGCATTTGAAGCTGTCGCGTCAATAAGCTGTTTTTCGGCTCTGCCACGCCTCAGCTGTTTTTTGGGCCTAGAAACCCCAGAGTCGCGCATGCAGGGGCGGGGTCGTGTGCGCACACATGCACACACTTTGGCACATGACCTCAAAAAGGTTCGCCATCACTGATCTAGTGGGATGGTTGTCAGATCCCTAGAACTGGTGCTGAATAGGAGCAAGGATAAGAAGACCTAGTTTGCAGTCCATAGAAAGAGGTGCAAGCAGAATTGCAGATATGTCTTTGGTTCCTATTTGCAGCAGAAATAGAACATCTTTCTCCTTTTACATGGGACAGTCAACACAATCCAAAAAGATGCTTGTCCCCATATTTTTCAAGACCTGCTGCTTCCAAACCTTGTACATGGAAGAAACTATATAGGACACACCAGGCACCCAAATTCTTGCAGTTCTGTGCTCTAGATTCATCAGTAGAGGGCGGGGGGCAAGTCAGTCTAGTTTTTAGGTAAGCAAAGGTCTGCTGAATCAAGCTAAGGGCCATTTTAATCCAAAATCTTGTTTCTCACAATGGCCAATTAGATACATTTAAGGTAAGATGGAGATCTGCCTATTTATTGTTGAACCTCTATAATTGGTATTCCAATACACGCATTCCTCAGTCCCTTGGAAATAACCATTGATAGATGTCATCCATGAACTTATCCAGTCTACTGCTAAGCCCTTCAAGTTAGTGAACTTGAACATTACAACATCATACAGTAATAAATCCCACTAGTTAAATATGCATTACCCTCAGCTTCAACTTGCTGATTTGAATATTATAGAGTATTACTTTGAAAATAAATAAAAGACGACAATCCACGTGGCCCTTGATTAACAATGGCAATGTAAATTGCCATTTGTAACTGGCACGGTCACATGACTTCACATTTTCTGACCACTGCGCAATGGCAGTTCCAATATCAGTTACGGTTATTAACTGTAAATGTAGAGTTACTTTTTTGAGGTTTAGTCAAGAGTAGATCCATTGACTTCAGTATTAAAATCAGCAATTGACAAGCCTGTCACAAGCTATCGAGCTCCAAATCTTTCCTCCTGTGATAAAAATGTTAGTGTGAAAAAAGTCACTATCTTGATTTCTAATCATGCTTCTCAACTCTCTCTGTTCATTCTTAGATAGAAAACCAACCTTTGTGTTTATTTAGATGCTCATTTTTTCTTTTTTTAATAGGGAATTTTTGAATAGCTTGCATTTTGTTTTATGCTAACTTGAATTTAGGCATACTTGAAAAATTAATTTTTTAAATATTTTATTTTGTTTTGTTTTATTTAAAGAGATGTTAGATTTGGATCCAGCTAGAATTGTTGAAGTGGAAATGTAAATGTGTATGCCGCTTATAATAATGGTCGATTGCACAATGTGTGTGTTCATTTGGTATTAGAATTTCCCATCACCCCCAAACTCTACAGTTTGTTTGGCTAATGTTCCTTTTAGAGACTCTGCTCAGTCCTGACCTTAGTAGGAAATGCTAAGCATTCTTTATCCCTGGGGATTTTCAAAGGTATATTTCTTTCAGCAGGTGGTCTCCTAGATTGTGTGAGAAGAAAAAAAAACTAAAGAAGAAATATTTCCTGAACCTTAGTGAGTTGGAGGTGACCTGTGTGTGTAGAGAGAATTTGCCTAGAAAGCTATGTTGATTGTAATGCTGTTTGTCAGGGATCTCAGATTAGGAGAGGCTGCATTAAGTACAGAGAGTCAGCCTACAGGCAATTGAACTGGGACATAGTTGGAAGGTGAGCTTTTCTTGTTTGTATGCCAAATGTGGAGATAATCTCTCCCCAGCCTCCCCCAGTCATTTTGCTTCTACTTTGGGAAGCAAAATAAATTTGACTGAATGCTTGGAGGAATTATATCTATTGTCTTTGAAGCTACAAAGATAAGAGATTTCCTGGACTTTAATGTTATAATGCAGGTGGATTTTCTAAACCCGGTGACAGGTTCCACCCAAGTCTATGCTTGGCAATGGATAAAGGGATGGCAGTAGAGGGAGAATATCAAAGGATTGATTGATTGGACTCTGTTGTTGGATAATGAGAACCAAGCCAAAAAGACAATACCTTAATAGGCATTTCTGAAACAACCCTAAACACACATTAAAACGGTGTTGTATCAGAAAGGTTTTCCCCAGTAGCCTATTAAATTGAACTACTTTTGAGGATAGAAAATTGCACCAGATGCAGTTAGATTTTTTTTAAAGCAAAATTGTCTTTTTGTTTTATGTTTTATTTTGCTTCCTAAATTCTGATTTTATTGCAAATAAACATGTTATTCAAATATTTAAGCAATACTTTTCCCCCCCAGCAATAATTGCAATTAAACCTCTGTGTAGGTTGATTGTTTTAAGCCAATACCAAAGAATACAGAATGAATTAGGATCCTAAGTATTGCAGGAAAAGCAGGAAGGTCTGAAAAAATCTTCTAGCAGTAAGTAGGAATGTTCTGTGATTTAACTGTTATTGTACAGAATAGTAACAGAAGCTCTTTGGAAGGTAGAGGGCTCTGATTCTTCTATAGTGTCTCAGCCTCCCACTATATATTGAAAGCTTCCTTACAGTCTGGGGACTCTGGTTTTTGATGTATTTGTTGAAGGATGGATACCCAAAGGACTGAATACTATCAGCTAACATACCAGAGAGCTATTTCCTTTTCATGGAGACTGATAAAAGTTAAACAAGGTTTTCAGAATAGAATTGACTCAAGGTTGCCCTCCCAATAATTGAAACTCCAATCTTGTCAGTAGACAAGATTGGATGGGAGGGTTTTTTTTAGTAAAAAAGTACAAAAATCAAAGTAAGTTGGTCATTAATAAATTACTGGTTCAGAGTACAGAAAGCACCTGTTTCCTAGAGACACAAAATTCTAGAATTGTCTTTCTACAAAAGTCACAGGTGTAAATATAAATATGGAAAGATTATTCTACTGCCTCTAGTTGCCCCCTTGGGATAATATTTTTAAAATCATAATCATGGATACAGATTTTTCTAGAAATCTGCTTTATCCAGTCAAATCATTTGTCTGTCTAGCTCAGCATTTCCTATCCTGACTGATAGTTTGCTGCAGTTGGGGTTACTTCCAGATAAAAGCAATTATTAAGCAATTGTTTTATCAGGTCCTATCACCTTTTTTGCATCTGTACTTTGCTATCTTCTATTTGTACAGAAGACAGGTATAGCCAAATCAGCAGTATTCCTGCCACACCTTTTCCCACACTTTAAGTGTATATATATTTATAACTGATTGTAAATCCCATCAATTGCACCTGGGTGAGCCTGATTAATGGAATTACGATCATGTCTCAAAGTTGACCAGTTAGTTGCCCGGTTAGACAGCATCTTCTGGAATAATGATTTGGAGCTACATACCGAATCTTGACTACTCAAGGGCCTGAATTATAGCTCTGCAGAAGACAATCATTTACAGTGGCCTTTCATCAATCATGCACTGTGTTCTTTGCCCTCTAGCTCTATTACACATCCTGGGAATAAGTAGACCCAAGGAATCTTCTAAAATGAAGCAGCTGTGCAGCAGTGATTTTTCTGACTCTACTCTACCACTAGTAGATGCCCAGGCCAGATAGCAATAGCAATAGCATTCGAGTTATATACCGCTTATCAGTGCTTTTTACAGCTCTCTCTAAGCATACAGAGTCAGCATATTACCCCAAACAATCTGGGTTCTCATTTTACCGACCTCGGAAGGATGGAAGGCTGAGTCAACCTTAGAGCTGGTGGGATTCGATCAGCCAAACTGTTGATCTGCAGTACTGTGTTCTAACCACTTGAGCCACTGCAGCTCCATGTCTCAACAACATAAAGTTTGGGCTCTGTTGTGGTCATAAGTCGAGGACTAAACGTAGTCTTCCTGAGATGCCAATAGTATTAGAATAAGTGCAACTTGTTTTACTAAAACTCATAATATTCACTTGACATCATAACTTTTCAGTAGTCGGGGATTTAATTCCAATTGGCAGAAGGCCATCAGTACCTGAAGCATTTATGACAAATGCATCTGTTGTAACCTTCTCATAAACACATTAAATATATCAAGATAGATTTATCTCAGAGTCATAAGGCTGGACATTTGCTTCTCTCTGAGAAATGATAGAAACAGGTTCTGTCATGTCTCTTACAATCTATTTTGTGGCTGCATTTAAATATAGAGTTCATCGTTAATCCTTTCTTTGGTTCAGCAACTTCAGATCTAAAAGCCTAAAACCTTTCTCTCCCATGTGCCTGTCTCCCCTAAGAGCTGACTAAATGTCGACTTGACACCTCAACGTAAATGTTTATGTTTCTCCTTTGCACCAGCTATGCTCTCAAACCTACGCTGAAGTCTTTTTCATTGCTCAAGCTATGTCATAATTTTGTGTGGGATGCTAAGGATTGTTCATTATAAGAACATTAGAGAAAAGAGAATTGTTCTATACCAAGCATTCTGTACTCTGGAATCTACTTGCAGGTTATTAAAAGGGATTGCTTCGAATCAAGACCCCGGAAAGAAGAAAGAGGT
>JANHJO010002653.1:72614-87322 GCA_032468235.1 Pseudoxyrhopus heterurus
AGACTCCGCGGGACGCGGGACAAATTTTAAAAAAGCGGGACTGTCCCGCCAAAAGCGGGACGTCTGGTCACCTTAACTTAACAACTATGTTACTAACTTAATAACGGCAGTGATTCACTTACCCACTGTGGCAAGAAAGGTCGTAAAATGGGGAAAAACACAGTGAACAAATGTCTCACTTAACAACAGAAAATTTTGGGCTCAATTGAGGTTGTAAGTCGAGGACCACCTGATGGGAAATGGCTATGCCTAACAGCATTTATTAAAGAAGAAGGTTAAATTGCTATTGCTTTTGAGATTTCTATTAAAGTGAACATCTTTCTTCAAAAAGGACTTGAATTTAAAAGTAAATCTAGATATGTTGGCATTTATCTCTAAATAAAACGGTGAACAAAAATGATTTAAGTAGAGAGAAACTGCTTTCAATTAAACTTTCCTTCCAAGTCATGTTAAACAAATCTCTTGGCCCTCTCATGAAAGGTTTATGGTCCCAGATTGGGACTATCTTTCAAGTCCGACAAAGGCTTTATTTAATTGCATGTAAACATGTTTTAGCAACCGGTTAGTGTACATATTTTCCAATCTCATTCCACCACTACTTATTGTTCAACAGAAGCTGCAACTGTCTTTCTCTTCTTAGGGTTATTAACATATATAGAACCTCCCATTCCCTTGTTACATATCTCAAAGGTCTTTACATGTTGGGACGTGCACCCTAGAAATGGGGAACAGTGAATTGTTATTGCTTTATCCAGACCAGTGCTTCAACTTCAATGCCACCTTGTCCCATAAATTGCTGGGCCAAGGGAAAAATCATTCTGACAAGGAGGAATTTCAGCTTGCATTGAATGCAGAAAGGGTCCAGTTTTTCAACCCACCAGGCATTTCAATTATTGTAACTCAGATTATAGTCAGGAATCCTGGACTTGCAAGCAACCTGCCATAGGCAGCCTTTTCAGCTCTCTACTCTACCTTGTAAAGTAATATAACAAAATCAGTTTCACTTACAACAATTGCAGTTCAGACTTGAACAATCTGTAACTAGGGCATATTTTTCTTTTAAAAGATACAAAGAAAATATCACATAATCCTTGATATTTTGTCAAAACAGAGCACATAGACCAGCAACTCCAATTGGGCCAAAGGATGTATTTTCATAATATTATAAGGATATGTTATACAAGAAAACCACCTACTGCACCAAAGCCATTTAACAGACTAATATATAGAAATTATCCAAAAGCTGAACTAAAGTTGCTCTAGGCATTGCTCACAATTAAGAAAGTAGTTAGTAAATGGCACAGTATTAGCGCTGCTTTTTACTGGTGTTATTTATTGCACATTTGCTTTTAGAAAGTGTGTTTAGAATCATAGCTTTGTTGCATACAGTATTAATATCTGTCAGCTAGCATGACTTTAAAATAAGCCTATTCAATGAAGATTTCATAATAAACTTCCTTAAATTAATAAAATGTGTTGACCTATCCAAGGGTTACTTATATACATATATACATACATACATACATAGACAGACACACACACACATGTATTCTATTCTGCATCCTATTGGTTCTCCAATTTTTATTCTAGTTTTGTACATTTTAACACCTATCATTGGCTCTACTATTTTGATTTTCTATAGCTACTTCTTGATTTAAAAAAACAGCCTTTGGCAGATCAATATTTAGGGTCAGATAAAGGCAATATATAAACTTTTCTTAACATTATAGAAATATACAGATAAATTATGTATTAATTGAAAGGATACATTGTATCATGGAAGCAGCATCTAATTTGTCAATTTCAGGTGACCCAGGACAACATTTCTTGAATTCTTTTCGGAGATCAAAAAATGAGTAGAAGCATTCAGGTAACAAGATATTCTGCAAAACAAGTTACATCTAATAAACCAAGGTACCAGTCACTTACAATTTGTGGTGCAAATTGTCAATTGATAGCATGCCCAATTAACTTAACTGACCACCCACTTACCAAGAGTTATACTCATTACACATTTGCCAAGCAGAGTCCTTCCAAGAAGCAATTCCTGCCCTATCTTGATGACAAGATTCTTTGTCAGTAGCTGAAGAAAGGCAGAAAGGAACCAGCTACTCTTGACCTTAACCAAGACCAAGTGGAAACAGAATTTTCAAGGAAAGTGGCCGATGTAATCTTGAAATTAACAGACTCTAAAGCTAACTGTAGCTAAATGAAGATTTTGGACTTTGAGTGCATTGTAGAGAACAATCAGAAGAAAAGAGAAGGATTCCATGATAGGAGAATAGTGTAGGAAAAGGAATCCAAGATGGATAGCAAAAACACTTAAAACATAATTCCAGCCAAAAAAAGAAATGGAAGAAGGCAGTGTAGCTCTGTAAGAAGCTAGTGATAATCTAATAAAAAGACACTACAGGTAGTCTTCAACTTTGGACCACAATTGAGCCCAAAATTTCTATTGTTAATTGAGACATTTGTTAAGTGAGTTTTGCCCCCTTTTTAACTTTTTTTTGCCACATTTGTTAAGTGAATCACTGCAGTTGTTAAATTAGCAGCATGGTTGTTAAATGAATCTGGTTTCCCCACTGATTTTGCTTATCAGAAGGTTGCAAAAGGGGATCACATGACCCCGGGACACTGCAACCATCATAAATGTGAGTCAGTTGTCAAGCATCCGAATGTAAATCACATGACCATGGGGATGCTGCAACTGTCGTAAGTGTGAAAAATGGTCATAAGTCACTTTGTTCAGTCCCTCTGTAACTTTGAACAGTCACTAACTGAACTGTTGTAAGTCATAAATATGAACCAGTTGCCAAGTATCTGAATTTGATGACATGACTATGAGAATGCTGCAACAGCCGTGTGAAAAACAGCCATATCATTTTTTTTCAGTGTTGTCATAACTCTGAACGGTCACTAAATGAATGATTACAAGTTGAGGATTACCTGTATGTAGGAACTGGAAAAGAGACAGGTCATCAAGGAAGAGTAAAATCAGATAACTTATATTTTCATGGAAGTTGGTAAGATCACAACAAGCTGAATAAGCAAGGAGAGCTAAGAACTACAATAATTTCTTCTAATACGTTCAAAATAAAAGAGAAAAACATCACTGGACCAACTGCTTTGTAAAAAAAAATTTCAAAAGGACCAAAGTTAACCATGAAAAGGCAGATCTAGTTAGCTCCTAACTTTTTAAGAAGAGGATGTACACTCTGCTGAACACTTATGAACAAATGACTGGAGGAATAGAATTCCAAGTTGGATAGAATTCTAGCCAGGGAATGCCTCCTGCCCTTGAACAAATTCAGATAAAAATTACATCTGGACACTGAAGGAAATTGTTGATAGTCTGATTTAACTGCTCTCCATTATCTTTAAGAATAGCTGAAGTAGAAACTGGAACAGGAACAAAAAAGGAGGGCAGTGTGGAAGATTGAAACAAACTTATGATGAAGAAAGGAGAAAGTGAGTACGAAGAATGAAAGAACTGGGTATTTGACAAAAGATGATACGATATGGGATATGATAAAACTCCACCAATACCCGAAAGGATGTCACACACAAAAAGTCAAGATCTGTTCTCTATCATTCTAGAAAGGAGTCCTGAACAATAGTTACAGGAGAGCCACTTCTGATTGAAAGTTTTGAGAGTCTTCTTAATAATAAGAATATTTCAAGAGTGGAATCAATTATTAAGAAGGGTTTTGCAATCTCCTTAGTAATTCCAGCCCAGTGCAAAGTTGGACTTCACGGCCAAAGAGACCTCTTTAAAACCAGTAAATCTTGTCATCCTTTCCCACTGTAGAAATCTATTAAACCTCTGCTATTCCTAGCTGGCAAATCACTGAATTTACTGGTTGGGATCAATAAGGGTTCTTTCTAACCCAACGTGTCTGGCAGCCATCTGGTACAAAACCAGATTTATCTTTTGCCAATACAAATAGTTCTCAACTTATGATCACATCGGAGCCCAAAATTTCCATTGCTAAGCAAGACAGTTGTTAAATGAGGCGTGTCCGATATTACAACCTTTCTTGCCACAACTGTTAAGTGAATTGCTGCAGTTGTTAAAGTGAATCTGGCTTTCCCATTGACCCTGCTTGTCGGAAGCCAACTGGCAAGGTTTACAAATAGTGATCACATAACCCTGGGACAGGGCAACTGTCATAAATACATGGCAGTTGTCAAGTGCCCAAATTTTGTTCATGTGATCATGGGGATGCTGCAACAGTCATTAGTGTGAAACAGTCACAAATCACTTTTCCAGTGATTTGAACTGGAGAGTTGAACTTTGAACAGTTACGAAACAAATGGTTGTAAGGAGTACCTGTAGGCAAAAGATATGATCATGCTTCTATATTTCATGAACATAGCTAAAAGAGAAACTAATCTGCCTTAAACACATTTAGATTCTTGTTTTCTTTAATTATCAATTTCATATCTACAGAAAGAAGGATAGTGGCTGTGCTTATATATATTGCTAAGTCATAAATTGATAGATTCACAAAATGGTTTGGTTGGTTTTGGTTTAGTGTGTTGTGTGAACCTAGGTATTCTGGTTTGTTTAGTACTGGTGTTTTCTTTAAGTAAAATAAAGCAACCAGATTATGGAGTTTAACATATTTTACAAAAGCCCTTCGAAAGTCTAAATTCAGAACCGGCAATTAAGGCAGTGGTTCTGACTTTTCAGGCTTTGCCTATAGTGTAAATGATTTTAAACTGAAAGTAAATAGAACACCCATACTTCCTTCTGTCCTAGTATTTACTTTGAACAATATTTCTATACAAAGTCCACGAGCAAACCTCCATTTCAAGCCTCCTCTTTGGTTTACATAAAATATTTAACCAGATCAATCATGCTGCCTTATTCACCATAACATTTTATAAGATTTTTACACTCATTTGATTGCAATTCAAAACAGTATAAAGATGTATGATTCAACATAGAGCTGCCCCAGGAAATTAGGAAATGCCGTAACACAGAACACTTCCATCACTCATACAATGCAAGGATTGCTCAATTGAACTCATCCCAAAGGAATGACAACAGAATCCCTCTCACCTTGTCATTTGAAGGCAGGTTTGTCTCAAGGTTAATTTCTTAAATTTTATTTCAAAATGCCATGTTTTTGACATAACCACTGTAGAGTTTTTGTTTTGGTGGAACAAAAGTGCAACACATCCCACCACAGTTTCCCAGCTTTGAGAACAGCTGTTCTCCTTTGCAGCCACAGTTTAAAAAGATGGGCTGAATATCTTCCATCCTTCAGTTTTAAAGAGGAAATTTTCCTTGCCTCGTGAAGCTAGTTGATGCTCTGTCAAACTATAAACTCTGGGCAAGCACTATTTCTTTGCATGGCTGAGAGAAAGGAGAAGCAAAGGAGTGGAGATGAAGTGCATGCTTTTGTGAATGATGGATCTCTGTTTTGTGATACATTGACAGACACCTGCTTCAAGTCCCTTGCAATGTCTGGAGGGAATTCACTGCTGAAGGACACTAATTTGTTACAGGCTGAATGTAAGCTGGGCTTCACAGGATAGATGAAATCATGTGGATAGCACTGCAACATGTCATCAATTTAATCTTGCTGAATAGAAAATCATCATGCTCGGATAGTGGTAGGTTTGTAGCAACTATGACTAAATGTAAACTAATTTTCCCCAAGAGTTTGCCAGCTAGATCAGTTTATTTATCACTGCTTTCTCTGTTAAAGAACAGCTGAGTAACCACTGTCAAAGCCACTATAAAATGAGAGATCTTCAGTTTTGCTACAGGATGTGTGTAGGATTTTAGAATATATAAACAATGCAGGAGAAGATAACATTTGTTAATTTGGTGGGAACAAGGGAAAATTAAAAATATGTAGTCTGTTGGGGCCTTTATATTAAAAGGAGGAGCAAGTCTGCTTGGATGAACTAAACGCTATCTTGGGTTCCAATCCCAGAAGAATGTGTTTTATTCAGTGGCATGGCCAAAGAGCAGAATATTAGCAAGGATCGAGACTAGTCAATTTGAACTCAATTGTTTTATGGGAAATGATACCTGCAAGTTAAGAACTACTCTATTTATAATAAAGGGAAAAAATGACAAATTAGTGACATATGAGTGGCATGCTTACCTATTTTCTAAGATCGTGAATATCAATTCATGTCACATATTTTTGTCACAGAGACATTAACAGTGAGACAGTGGGAATGCTTGGGGAATAGATACTGTTTACTACCAGAATTTCAAGATCTACAACAATGTGATTTTTGAAGATGCAGATGAAAGATTTAATCTCTTTGAACAGAAGAGTAAAAAAAACAATAAAATACACTAATTGTAGCCAAATATAAAGTCGCTTCATATCTAAAAGACGAATTGCAACAGTTCCTTATAGAGAATTGTTATAATGCGAGCAATCATTACTGGGTTAAACACTTTTAAAAGATATATTATCCATGGTTACATGCATCACATTTATTCTAAATTTCAGGATAACTTGCAAGAAATCCAAAACAAAGTAGTACAACCAAATAAGCAGCAAACAAAATGCCTGAACAAGAATTGAGGACAGTCTATTTCACAATCTTAGCCATTTTAAGATGCAGGGACTTCAAAACCCAGTGGATGGCTGGGGGAATTCTGCATTTTGAAGTCCCTACATCTTAAAATGGCTAAGATTGAGAAGCACTGTTCTAGATCAGTTAAAAACTTTTCCCAGGCATCTAAAAGACATGATGGTTTTGCTAGGCTACTTCCTTCTGCTCCTCAATACCTACTCATGGGCAAGATCTGCTATTGATGCAAAAAAGAAATCTATAAAGATTAAATCAATTCTTAGTTCTTTGTACCATGGAAGTGCAAAAACATTGCCTGTGAATAATAAAATGTGGCACATTTTTGTCTTAATATTTCAAACACCAGGAAACCCGAAAAATTCAGCTAAAGAGTAATGAATGCGATTCCAGCTATAATGTCATAAGCCTTAATAAGCAGAAATGTGACAGTAAATATGAGCTTTTAAGGGAAACCGAGTGCTGCATCACAGCCCAGTTTTTGGAGGGTGAGGGTGGGGGTGGAGGAGAGAAAGAGACTGAATTTAGTCCCCTTACCTTTTTTGATGCTTCAGGGTGCAAAACCTGCCTGATATGAAGTTGCCCATCAGCACAGAGACAAAAGGATGTACCAACGCCAATATTTAGTTCATTGCTCACGGACTGGTTGAACTAAAAAAGGATACAATGCAGAAAGACCCACTTATGATATAAAAGTGCATTCTGAAAAATTAATATTTGCGTACTTTCACTAAGGATGCATAACTTAATGTAAATGCAATGTAAGTTAAGTAAATTAGGCATTGTTTATGTCAAATAATTCCCCCTGAAATGGGAAGTTCCTCATTTTCTTACACTCTAGCTTTCTAATACAGTGTTTCTCAACACTGCTCTAATAACTTGAATTATCATACTTTTTATGATATCTTGGCTGGAGTCCTCTAATTTCCTAGCACCACACAGAAAGTTTGGTTTAATTGAAGCCCCCTTTTCCAGTGTCATAGAAATTGGTATCAGTTCAAACTCTTCGATAATAATTGTAGAAACAGCAACACACAATAGCTGTGTCAGCCTATTTGATGTAGCTAATGCTTTTGATTTGTCTTATCACAATCAATATTTTTCCAAAAAGCTGTTGCATCTAAAAAGATCAGCTAAATCAGCCTTCTCCAGTCTTCCAGAAAATACAATGAGAATTGTAATGCAATACACTTGGTGCCACAGATTGCAGGGTGGCTTGTGTGGAGTTGTATTTATCCAAACTGGCTGGTACAAAGAGTGAAAAAAGACAAACAGGGTCAAAACTAGTTAATTTTTATTTACTTGTATCCCACCTTTTGTTATTTTTACAAATACCTCAAGCTGGTGAACATATCCCACACACCTTCTTCCTCTTATTTTCCCCACTACAACAATCCTGTGAGATGGGTTGGGTTGAAAGAGAATGACTGACCCCAAAGTCACCCAAGCTGGCTTTCATGGCTAAGATGGGAATTGAATTCATGACCTCCCACTTTCCAGCCTGGTGCCTTAATCACTAGACCAAACTGGGATGGGACATCCCTAGGAAATTAGAGCTTTAGGCTAACTGGAAAGCTGAAAAAATGCCCAGAAAGATGATAATGGCAAATCACTCTTGTACTGTTGAAAAAAAAAACCTTGGTAGATGTTCCCATGCAATCAGAGTGCTTGACCTCACTTGAGTGGCTCTGTACCTTTCAGTTTAAAAGCTAGAATAACTGATATTAGTTGTACTAATCTTGATGCATTTATAGTAATCAACTTCAACAATCAAGAGCATGGCAAAGTCATCATTAGCACCATGAAAAGGAAGAAGCCTTTAATGGAGACACTACATCAGACTTTCTCAGCCTTTTAAATGTGCTGGACTGTACACTCAGAAATCCACTGCTGTCTAGGAAATACAGTGAGAAATCCAAGATAGTTAGAAAGCAGCAAGAGGCATCCGATCCGAATCATTACGGCACAAGTTAGTTTTTGTTTACACTGCTATCCCAACCAGGGGGAAACCAGAAACTTCTCAAGAGTTCAGTTACATCTTCCGTCAGCCCTTAGTCACATGAGATTGAATACTCTTATGGGGTATTTCCTTGCTGATGTATTGAATATCCTTGGGCAGTGTTCCTCAACTTTTGGCCATTCTAAGATGTGTGGATGTTAAATTCACCGAATTTAACTTCCAGGATTCCCCAGCCAGCACTGGGAGTTGAAGTCCTCTTGTGGTAAATATGCCAGGGTTGAGAAACACTGCTGCCCTAGGGTCATCCAATCACTGTTGTACTGATGTAGCGGTAAGAGGATACGACTCAACAGTACCTGGGTGACATGGAGCATCCAAATCAATATGGTGGCTGCACATGGTTGTGACTGTCATTTTGACTTTATTGAACACCCTCTTCCCCCTTAGATTCTTCACTGGGTCAGAGTAGAGACTCGGGGGGTCACTAAAGAGGAAGTGATTGTAAGTATCATAGAGCTGATGGCAAGTATCACTGACCTCAGAGACAGTCGGGACACCAGCATCTCAGAAGTCTCTTTTTTTCTGCTGACTCAACCAGGCTGGCCATCCCAGTTCAGGCCCCAGCAGCCGGGGGAACCGGGAGCCCACGTGGGCAAGAAGCCACCTGCCTCTCCCGCGCTCTCCCTCTCTCGGGCTGTGAGTCACCTCTAATCTCCTTCCCTTCCCACAACACGCCCAACCCCGGAGTGATCTGGTGCGCCTCGCACACCCCGATTTCCAGAAAGCTCCGTCGGGCGGGGGGCAAGCAAGCAAGCCAAGGTTCGGCCCCGGAGGAAAAGGGGCTCGTCCGTCGCGCCTACCTGCCCCAGGGCTTGTTCCAGCTGCGGGGCGAGCGCCAGACTGTCCTCGTCTAGGCCGGTCTCCTCTCTGCATTCGTCCGTCAGCTCCAGGCGATCGGGCCCGATCAGGACGTGGTGAAGGCTGCCCACCTCCAGGGAAACGGGGGTGAGGGAGGAAAGGAAGAGATCAGTTCGCCCCTCGGGATCTGGCGGCCCGCCGGGAAGAGGGGTCGGGGGGGGGGGCGGCGGCGGGTTTCTTAGCCGAGGCGGGGTTGATCTCTAGAGGCCCTGTCCCATTGGCCCAAGGAGAAAGTGGCCTTTTTCTCCATTGAGACTTCCAATAAAACTCCGCGTTTTCCTTTGGAATCGCTTCCTTTCACCTGCTAGACTGACGGAAGGGTCCCTGGTCGTCCCACGGTTTACTTTTGAGCCCTTTGGAGAACCAGGAGGCTCATTTATATACCCCTCAAGTGGAATCCAAAATCGGGGATCCAGCCCTTCCATCTCGACTCCAGCCCCGCCCCTCCTTTTTTGAGGGGGGAAACACATTTAACCCCGCAACGTTCCCTGATTTCTCTCCCCTCCCCCCCCAAACTTTCCCCTTCGAACGAAAACTCCCAACCCGCCCAACCAGCGTTGCTCATCCCCGTGCAAAGACCGATTTAAATTATCTGCCTTTCCCCAGTGATTATAGTTCCTCTGTGGAATATCCATCCCCACGATTTACAACAGCTCGGACAAACCCCCCCCCGCCCCCCAGAAGTTCTCCTCTCTTTCGAACTCGAGAATTTCGAATTTCTCCCCAAATAAGCGCGGTTTGGGCTCGGTCCCCACAGTTTTTAACTCTTTTTAACTATTATCTTAACCGATCCGGGAGCCAGTTAACTTAAAAGAGGAAGCGAAGGGTTCCCCCCGGCCACGTTCAGGTAAATTCGTAAACCCGCCAACTCCACACACCGGGGGCAAAAAGTACCTTTTTGCTGGCCAGATCTACTACCCGCCACAGGAGCTGGATTAATTCTCTCTCATCGGAGCCCAGGCGAGCTCCGGCCGCCCCAGCGGTGACCCCAAAGAGGATGACCAGGTAATCGGGAGACGTCGTCATGCTGAAGGCGGAGGAGAAAGAAGCCCCCCGAAATTGGGGTGGAGAAAAGGAAAGACGAACGACACCCACGCACTTTTACCAAACTTTGCAAAGAAGAAAACCTCCCCTCAAAAAAAACCAGCCAGCCGCTATTTCGGAGCCCAACTTAGTGTAAGAAAGGAAGGAAGGAAGGAAAGCGCCCCCACCTCCAGCCACCAAAGCCCTGCTTTTCCGTCCTGGTCGTTCTTTTAGGAGAGAGACGCATGCCCCGTGTGGCTTTCGCAGGGGGGGGCGAGCAACTTAATTACGTACATGGGAGCCAATTCCGAAGCATAAGTTCGGCTACACCCCTCGGAAGCGCGCAATGGCTGCGGGCTTGGCTGTTTAGGGAGGTGGCCCTACCTGCCCACTCCTCCCTCCCCACGTGGTGCAGGTAAGCCCGAGCGCGCCGGAGACACCTGAGGGAGCCCGCCCATTGGCTCTTTCCCATTGGGACGTGGCAATAAGAGGGGCGGACTAAGGGCTCACTCAAGGGGAAGTAGAGCTCCAGTCAGGAAGAGTTCAGCTGGTTGAGGGCTAGTGAGGCATGCAGAATATGGGGGGGGTTAAAGGGATTGTCAGTGTAAAACAGCTGATTACCGTCTTGTCTAGTGGGTATTTCACTATAATGTTTCTCAGCAGGTGCTTTCCAAGTGTGTAAGCAGTCAGAATGGTTGAGAATGAGAGACGACCCAAATGTTCCTAGAACTTAGAGGCGGCTGTTTTACCTTTACTTCTGGTGCAAGTTTGGCCTGGATTTTATATTGCTAATAAATATTGCATTGCAGTTTAAAGCATACCTTACTTTGGTTGGCATCTTTATGGAGAGCCCTGTTGCAAAACTGCAAAAGGTCTTGTGACATTTTAAAAGAGGATGCTTTATTATGTATATGTTATTGATACCATAAATTTCCAACTAAGGGGCATATTTGCATTATGCTGCAAACAGGTACTGTTCCTAGTGTCCTGCTTAGTTGGAAATTACGATTTTCAAAGGATATTAAATGAGAAAGTATAAACATTGAAAATCTCATTGGAAAGGCCATTCATACATGCAACATGGTAGAGGTATTAAAGATGTAGAATGAAGTGAGTAACAAATGCACTATGATGAAAAGTCTTGATTCCTATTTGGATATTTTCTTTTTATTAAATATATAGGCTGCTTAACTGGACAGCTTACAACTTAAAACCAACTCATTAAAAGAAAAATACAAGGGACCAGAAGCACAAAATACATACTGGTTTTTTGGGGGGTTGTTTTTTTGTTCCTTCAAGTTAGCACTAACTCTTGGTGACTGCCTGGACCCTGCAGTTTTCAAGACAAGATTTCAGAAGTGGATTGCCATTGCCTGCTTCCTAGGGCTGAGAGAGAGTGATTGGCCCAAGGGCTATACAGCAGGCTTCATGCCTAAGGCAGGACTGGAGCTCATGGTCTCCTGTTTTTTAACCTGATGTCTTAATCACTATACCAAACTGACTTTCTACATACTGTATTGTATACACAGTGCAAGTAAAACCAAACAAAAAAGGGGTTCCACAATTGTCATGACCTCAAGGTCTAGGAGCACAACAGGATATTCAAAATTTCCTGAATGACATAGGGGTGGGACACAGAGCCACACAAATTATGATAATGATTACTTATCTTATAAATGAGACAAAGAACATGGAGAACAAGAGACATTGATAAAATATGGAATCATGGCAGAAATAAATGGAATAGTGTGTGGGCAATTCCCCGAGACTAGTTATACTTAATGAGGCATTTATAGGGCTTTACTTCTAAACTTAGTTACTTGAAACTGAGTTTTTAAAATCCAATTTTACACCCAAACAAACATGCCAACTGTTACAAAGACTATGTATGTCAAAGCAAGATTGAGGAACACCAGAAGAACATGGAATACAATGCTGTCTCAACCTGGGGCTCTTTATGTTGGATTTCAGTTCTTGTAATTTTAATTTAAAAAGTAATTATGAGACCCAAATTGGTGTAATTAAGGCACAAGGCTAAAAAGCCATGAATTATGAGTGCTAATCTTACTTTAGGCATAAAGCCAAATGGAGTGAAATTGGGCCGGTCTCAGCTCTTGGAATGAGGCAATGGAAAACCACTTCCAAAAAGTTGCTAAGAAAACTGCAGGGATTAGTCCACTCATATGCCAGAAGCCAACTCTGACTTGAAGTTCAACAAATTTGGAGATGTTATATTGGTTGGTTAAGCAGCAATGGATGAATAATCCTGATAGAGCAACTATATCCATATTAGAAAAATATAGAAAGGTTGAGCTGTCAACAATCCAAGCTTATGGATACTTTAGAGATAAATTGCACCTCTATCATTAGTGCAATTTATCTCTAAATATAGAAATTTGTTACACTGAAATGACGAGTAAGTTTGTGTCAACTTTATTAAAATGCTGCCAGTAATCCCAAGTAGAAATAAGCTGTGTTTAAAAGCACCTAACATTAAACTATTGCTGATACCGTAGTAGTCTTGCTTAGAGGTCAAAATATATTTCTGTAGAAATGCTAGAGGGCTTGAGTTATTTTCAGGTACTTGAATCCATTCCATTTTAGATATTTTAAGATGTTATCTTAGACTGCTGCAGTAAAAGTATCTAAGAGTGTGCTCCCCTTTGCAAACTTCCAATGTTGCAATCCAAAAGTTTTAGTAGACTGGGTCATGAGATAAAAGATGGTTAACTTGAAAGGGAGGGGCACAGGTTGGAATAAAAAGAGCTATAGTAGCTGCCCAAGGCATCTAGAATTGAGAAGTGGAGTAGGTGGCCATTGTATGTACAGGGCGGCAATAGCCCTGTATTCAGTAGATTTAACAAACTGCAGATTTGATACACAAGTTCCAGTGAATCTAGTAGGCCTTAGTTTGGAATAAGCACACATGACATTTGCTTTTAAAACTCATTCTTCTTGAGGTGTAAGTGCCATTCAACTCAGCAGGTCTCCCTCTTGAGCAACTATGGATTGAATGTTAAGTACCTGCAGTCTTCCAAATCTAGTTGACTCACTGAATCATAAGCTAGCTAACCAAGTTAATCTTATGTATTGTGTAAATATGGCATGTGATTGATTTGCTTTCAGTGAGCTGTATTCCAGTTAACTGAGTAAGTCCTCTGTTTATCCTAAGATGCAGCCCAGGTTCCTTCCAGAGAACCCCATTTGCTGCCATCTTAGCAATAGCACTGTATTTATATACCCCCTATCAGGGCTTGCAACCCTCTCTAAGCAGTTTACAATGTCAGCATAATTGCCCCCAACAATCAGGGTTCTCATTTTACCGACCTCGCAAGGATGGAAGGCTGAGTCGACCTTGGAGCTGGTGGGATTCGATCAGCCAAACTGCTGATCTGCAGTACTGCGTTCTTAACCACTGAGCCATCTTATTTTTTGAAATAAAATGTTAAAACCTGACAAAGCTGAAAGACGGCAGAGCGAACACGCTGGGAACCCAGCAAGCTTGCCCTTAAAATAATGAAGGCAGTATTGTTAAACGTAGTTATTTGAATTATGGCGAGGCCTTGAATTGCCAAAAGAACATCAGATTCGTTCCAAATCGGGCCGGCTAAACTCAAAATTCAGCCAAGAAGCGGGACGGGACGCCAGCTCGGCCTTTTGGATGGGGTTAAACTTGGCGGGCAAGGGAAGAGCCTTGAAAGCGCGCGAGTTTGCGGAGGAAACAACAGCAGAACCAGCCCAACCAGGGAAAGGAAAGTAAGCCTCCGAAGAGCGCATCTTCGCGCGGTGGGTTCTGATTTGTCTTCGCTTTCCTTCATTCAAGGCGCCGCCCTCTCCTTCCCTCAGGTGGACAAGGCGGGCCCTGGCGGAGGCGGATTCCAGAGGGGGAAGCGCCGGGGGAACCAGCCTTTCTCCCATTAGCCCGCAGCTTTGGTCTTTGGTCTTCTCCAGCGGTTGGAGAGGCTGGCGAGGATGATGGGAATTGGAGCCCAGCTTGGGGAAGGGCTGCCTTCCAAGCAAGTCCGTTTGATCGAGCTTTTCGTTTGGCTGCAATGCAACATCTGCGCCGGAGCTCCAGGGCGGTGGAATCGGTCGTTTTGTTTTAAGGGTTTATTTTATTTATTTATTTATTTATTTTAACACATTTCTATACCGCCCTCTCCCGCAGGACTCAGGGCGGTGTACAGAATAAAAACATATAAAAATATAAAAAATATTATATAAAAACACAAGTTAAAAATAC
>JANHJO010002655.1:16870-28944 GCA_032468235.1 Pseudoxyrhopus heterurus
AGAATAGAATAGAATAGAATAGAATAGAATAGAATAGAATAGAATAATTTTATTGGCCGAGTGTCATTGGACACACAAGGAATTTGTCTTTGGTGCATATGCTCTCAGTATACACGAAGAAAAAATAAAATACATTAATCAAGAATCATAAGATGAAGAATAAAGATAAATTGATCTGTTTTGGAAAACAATGACTTAAAAAAAAAAAGGTTAGACACTTGTAACAAAAGCTATTAGTGTGAGATAACCCAGGATAACCTTTGGAGCCATGGAAAACAATGGATCATCTGCTATGGCTCCTGAAGGAAAAGATTAGGGATGATGGCATCAGAATGAAGTAGTGAGATGTTGGGATTAGAGCAGAGAAAGCAGATGTGGAAGAATTGTTAGTAGCTAAAAAAAAAAATCAGCTGCAATATAAGCGATCCTGTCTTAAAACAAATACTGCTTGCTCCTGGCAGTCAGAAAGCACTCTGCACTAAATATTTTGGAGCAAATCAAGGTTTCTTTATGGCAACTCACTCTCTGTTATTCGGGAGAAATAACATTGCGTGAGGTCCTATGCTCTATAGATCAGATCTGCTGGTGGTGCAAAAATTATTGCCACTGGGCAGGCTTTTGTGCTGCTTCAAGAAAATGAACAGTAGCATTTTCGTCTTTCCAGAGCAGGGGTGTCAAACTTGATTTCATTGACAGCCGTATCAGGGTTGTGTTTGACCTCGGGGTGGGTGTGGCTAGGGTGACCCATTTTTGCTGGCAGAAGGCTGCAGGAGGCCATTGTGGCCGAAAACAGAACTTCATTTTTGCTGGCAGAGGCACCAAGGGCCGGTCCTTTGTTATTTCCAGGGCGGCCCCACAAGCCAGATCTAAGCACTCTGCAGGCCAGTATCTGGCCCATGGACCTTGAGTTTGACACCCCTGTTCTAGAGCACTGTTTCTCAGCCTTAGCAACTGCCTAGGGAATTCTGGGAGTTGAAGTCCACATAGTTGCCAAAGCTAAGAAACAATGTTCTAGAAGGAGAATGTGTTTTCCTCAAAGAACACAAAGCCGTCCAAATAGAATGCATTTTTCCTTTATTCAGCTATCTAATAAAATAGGAATGATACAGAAATTAAAATACTAGGGTCTGAATGTCCACATGTCTATATGTATCTATGTGGTATGCGTATTTCTGTGTAAAATTGCAATTATAAGTATTTTGCCCAACTAGAGAGCGCACCTAGTCCATCTTGAAAAGTTAAACAAGGCAGATATGAAAAGGATGGGACCCCACCAGGAAATTTAGAGGCATAGGCTAAGGTTTAAAAAATAAATAAAGAAAAAAACTAAATTTAAATAAAACAAAAACAAAGCAAAAACTGTTCAGAAGATCACACTGATAACCATTTTTATATTCTTCCAAAAAAAAAATGTCATTACATTCCCATAAAATCCTCAGCTCGAGTCAAAGGTGACTTTAAGTCATAGTTTATGCATTCACTCACTCACTCACTCACTTATTTATTTATCAAATGTATAAAGTTGCTTGACTTGATGAGGGTCCTAGACATTAGAAACAGCAAGAAACAATGCAACAAAGAAAAGACTGAGGATGGCATGTAGCCTTTGAAAGATCTGCTCAGGCCATGAATGTGAATGTGGCAAGGCAAAAATTTTAAATTACCTTTAATCCAAATGATAATTGATATGATATGATTATTCTCAGTCATGTGTTTAATCACTCCTGTCACATTAACTTCTAGTAATCCCTTTGGGAAGCCATGTAAAAGGCTGGGGACTGAGGCGGTGTGTCTGGATAACATTCAAGAGCTGGTCTTCATAGGACAGCTTTCCCCTTTGGAAAGCAGGGAGCATTACTTCTCTTTCTTCAAAATGTGGCATTGTGTTGATGACACGAGCCTCAACACACCCCTAGCCTGTTTCGCTCCTTCATTCTACTAAGAGGATTATCAAAGGAGTAAGTGTCTATACAAGACCTTTCTTAGCTCCCGAATCTCTCCCAGGCCAACCACACAATAGGTGTTAGTAACAAGTTAACATCACTTACTTGAGTGGTTGTCAGCTCTAGATAAAGCCATGGAGTGCTTGCAGCAAAATGGCGTTTCATTTTAAAATCAAAGTAATAAATGGTCTTCCCTGATGGATGACTTCTAAGGCAGGCATGATGACCTTTCTCTGAAAGAAGACTGCTCTTCACAGTGGTTGTTTGGAGATGAAAGCGGGGGGAAATGATTTCAGTGAAAGCAAACATGGGTTTTCCAGCTGGTGCGCACAACAGTTGGCCCATGGGACTAGCCACGGTAGAGCAGAAACGGACCAATCAAATAAAATGAAATTGCTTTCGCTCTGACTCTGAACTGTTACTTGACTGAATGGACCACATATTTAGCTGCTGTCTTTCTTTGCAATAAATATGCACACACATACGCGCATGCACACACATGCTAGAATGTCAGTAATTTATTGGGTAGGCCTTTCAAACACCTTACACAGTACTTAAGAGAAAACACATCTATATTCTTGCAAGGATGAAAAAGACTGTGAATGTCAAACATGCAACTTAGCTGCTGAGCTTAAGGTAAACTCCTAATGTCAGCTTTAGAACATGGAGAGTGATCCACAATGAAATGAAATAAAATAGACTAGCTGGTCCCATTAATTTCAATTAGCTAACTGAAATCATTGATCCCCAGGGAGTGTTGTTCTGAGACTGAAGCAAGACCAAGGACCATTAACTCTTTTCCTCAACCTAATGTCCTCCAATAAACAGCTAGTTAGAAGATGACAGAAGCTTTAATCTGACAGCCTGCAGAGATTCTCAGTCATTCAGGTCATGGTTGTCCCAAAGGTGCTTTTTCAGGAGGCAACTGGACTTTCTTATTTTTTCTTCGAAGACATTTTGCTTCAAAGGATTTATATTCCTTGCAAACAGCTGGTCATTTGCGTCCTTTTAGACTTAGAGGGTCATTTTAATCTGACACATGCAGAAAACTTGAGGTTGGAGGGAGCTATTTTAGCTGCTATCTTCTATGGAGTTATTAATGTATACCTGCTGGATTCTGCCTGAGATATTAAATGGTTGCATGCTTAACTGCCTGATGAAATTGAGAGTCCAGATCAGCGTTTCTCAACTGTAGCAACTTTAAAATAGGTTGACTTCAATTCCCAGAATTCCCCAGCCAGCATATTTTGGGGATGGTTAAAATTGAGAAAATCTGGGCTAAATGAAGCTGCTAGGGGTGTGTGAATTGGCATGCTATTATTTGAATTCCTAAGCTGATCCGAAAAGTTCTACACCTAGGGTGACAACTAGATTGGATGATAGCAGTTTCATATATCAAAACACAAAATATCTCTCATTATACCGAAACAGGATTAAGAGAACAAGATTTGCTCCTGGCAACGTTCTTCCCTTTATCTACATATATTTGAAGATTCTAATTTGAGTAAACTGTGAAGGAAAAGAAAAATCTGATGCAAATGTTTTAGGTAGGATGCAGGATATGTTCACTTATGAACAGTTGCCCCTCCCTCTCTTTGTATCTGTATGCATATCGGTGTCTTGACTTTTACAATAATTATAAAGCCATTTTTCTGGCATTCTGCAGACACATACTTAACACTCTGGCTTCAGATGCATCCTCAGAGGAAGACGTAATGAGTACATTCTTTGCTTTTTCAGTGAAGAAACATAGATGTCTGGAAGGATACAGCACAATGAATGGAGAGATGCATTCAGAAAGGAAAGCAGTAACGAGATAATCGCAAAAACACCTCCGAAAGAAGTTCTAAAGTGCTCCAAGTGTGGAACAGAAAAGCAGAAGCTCCTTTCTTTCTGGCTCTATTTTTGTCTGCTCCTCAAGTGTTTTTCTTTCAGCAAGAATCTTCTGTGTTACTGAAAACCTAGATAGAAATAAAGTGGTAAGGGACAAGGCTAAAAGGAGATGACTTATGGGAAAGGGTAAAGTTCTTCAGGCCTCATCCATTTTAGCCTCTTTTGTTCTTCAACTGGGACTCCCATTTGTGTCTTTCAATGATCTTTCCTTGCAACTAAAAGGGATGGTCCTATGTTTAATCTGCTTGATTCTCTGTTATACACATGCTGCTCACACACCTCATTGTTTCCTTTTCATAATTCATTTTCTGTGCAAAAGAAGCCATTTGTCCTGGCTTATTTTTCACCTCCTCATTTACATGTCTCCTGGAAGACTGAAATTTCCACATTCATTTTACTGTGAGATAATGCTAATAGGATCAATAAGCGGCAACAATGGCATCCAAAGGTCTGTTTTTCACCCTCCAGAATTATCCAAGGTGCCTTGGCTTTTGGAAAACAAGCCTAATATATGATATATCTTGCTTAGTCCTCTGTCTGTTCTTCTACTTGAGGGACCGTCTGCCTGCCCCAAACCAGATAAATTATTCTTTAACTGAACTTACTTAATTTTTAATACCCACTACAAAAGCTACAAAATATTCTCAGTGCAATTAAAAAAGAATCAATCAGCAGCTCTGAGTATCAGAGACAGTATTCTTTCCTGAGATGGTTGAACTCTCTCTCTCTCTCTGTGTGTGAGAGAGAGAGAGAGAAGAGAGAGAGAGAAAAAAATGAGAGAAATCATTTCTTTATCTGAAAAAAAAAATACAGTAGATGCTACACAGAGCACTGGCCTTGTAACATAAACTTTTGCTCAAGGGAGATAGCATGCTATACATTCTCGGGCTTGTCATTTTGTAGAGCTCTAGTGCATCATGACAATATATTTCTCTTTATTTATAATCCTATATTTTCACTGTTAAAAGACAATGCCAGAGCTAAGATAGTGTTTTCGAAAAGATTGTTTACCTTGAATTCTGAGACTCACTTGCCAGAGGACAGCAGGAGAAATAATGGGTGGAAATGGTAGGAATGCAGACGGTGAGAAGCTAGTCAAATTAACAGAGTTGGAAGGGACCTTGTAAATCATCTAGTCCAACCCCCCGTCCAAGCAGGAGACCCTACACCATTTCTGACCAATGGCAGTCCAATCTCTTCTTGAAAGCCTCCAGTGATGAAGCTCCCACAACTTTCGAAGGCAAGCTGTTCCATTGGTCGATTGTTCTCACTGTCAGAAAATTTCTCCTTATTTCTAGGCTGAATCTCTCCTTGTTCATTTTCCATCCATTATTCCTTGTCTGGCTTTCAGGCGCCTTGGAAAATAGCTTGACCCCTTCCTCTCTGTGGCAGCTCCTCAAATATTAGAACATTGCTATCATGTCTCCCCTGGTCCTTCTCTTCACTAGACTAGCCATGCCCAGTTCCTGCAACCGTTCTTCCTGATAGAACAACAGAACTGACTGCTTGAGCAAGGTGGGCTGTCCCTTCCTTGAGGATTTTAGGTAGAAGAAGGACAACCTGCCAAATTGTTGCAGTTATTTCTGGCATTATATAGATCATGTACTGAGAAGAGGGCTGTATGGGTGGATGGACAGTGTCACGAAACTCTTTGCCCATTTACAATTTCACATCGCCACCTGTTCATATTATTCTAAAAACTACTGTACTACTGTACTCAATACTACTCCCTAGCGGTGGAGGCATCTGAGATAACTTACTTTTATACCCCATGAATAGCCAAGAAAACAAAACAGTGGATCATCGAAAAATTAATCCAGAGTTCTCCCTCAAGGCAGGCTCAAATTATCTTATGTTGGTCACTCGTTTTTGTATTGATGGCGAACAAGTTTTCATGATGGCAAAGTGATTCTATAAGACCCTCCAAGAGAAGTGTACTGACTGGATGCAACTTAAAATGTTAGCTTTGAACCTGAAAATCCTAAATGATTTAAGGACCTAAATGTCAAAAGAACCATTTCTCCCATTACAAATCTGTCCAGTCATTATGAAGTGTAGGCAATGTTCTCTTGAAGATGCTCTTGTTGTCAGCTGCTTACCTTTCTGGCGTGTGGGGGGGTTTATTTTCCCTCTCTTGGAAGCTGTCTTTGGAGCTGCTGTGGCTCAGTGGTTAGAAGCAGTACTGCAGTCTACTCTGCAGACTTGCCGATCAGCAGTTTGGCTGATCGAATCCCACCAGGCTCCGGGTCGACTCAGCCTTTCCATCCTTCTGAGGTCGGTAAAATGAGAACCCAGATTGTTGGGGGCAATATGCTGCTTCTGTAAACCACTTAGAGAGAGCTGTAAAAGCACTGATAAGCGGTATATAAATCTAATGCTATTGCTATATATTGCTATTGTCTTTTGATGCCACTATTCTCACCGCTTAGGATGTCCGTAAAGATGCGTTTATTTTTATTGTTAACTTAAATACATGTTGTTCATGGTAATTTTTAACTTTTTATGTTGCTTTTTAAAAAAAAAAAAATTCCTGCCAGCTTTGCCAAGTTGGAAAAGTGAGATGTCAATATGTCAGTGAAATCAACTAATAAACAAGACATTTAGAGTTTTGTAAACTTTCTGGAGAGGTAAATCGCCTTGTCATTCTTGATCCTCTAGGTGATAAACCTCTCAGCAGGATGTCAAGGCTTCCCCTCAGTTTTTGACACTCTACAATATCGGCAGCTGCAGCTGAGAGCAGGAGCCGCTGATTTCCACTTGAGGTTCCTCCTCCTTTGATTGGCAACTTTTGTATTGTTTCTTCACACTGATTTCAGCACCCTTCACAACTGGCACTCCACCTGCAGCTTGAGGTTATATAACTTTTCCTTTTCCTTTCCCATTTTAGTTGGCTTCAAGTGCACACATCTATACATATGTTTATACCACACTGCTCCCTTTTGGAGTAAACAATATTATACAGAGTACAGAAAAACACTACTCTCCCTCCCCCCCAAAATATTAAAGGCATGACATAAGAAAAGAAAATGAAATATAACTAATACTAATTTACTTGTAGCCCACCTTGAGTTATTTTACAAATAATTCAAACTGGCTCATATACCTAATACTCCTTCCTCCTTCTATTTTCCCCACAACAACAACCCTGTGAGGTGAGTTGGGCTTAGAGAGAGTGACTGGCCCAAAGTTACCCAGTTGGCTTTCATGCCTATGGCAGGATAAGAACTCACAGTCTCCCAGTTTCTAGCCTGGTGCCTTAACCCCTAGACAAAACTAGTTCTCACTTAGTTTCCCCCCCGAATGCCATCTCTCTGCTAAATAACTAATTCCCACAACACTGTCAAATTATTTACTAGACTGTGTTACTAGACTGTATTACTATTATTTTTCTCATTCTTCCTAGTACCTATCTCTTCCCAATTATGACTATAACCATGTTGCTTGACCAATATCTTTACAATTTATATTGTTTTATTTGTTTCCTAGTATGATTGCTTATTTGTAACCTATGACTATGACTAAGAGTTGTATCTATGATTCTTATGATTCTAGATGAATGTATTTTATTTTATTTTTATTTTCTCTTCTTTATGTGCACTGAGAGCATATGAACCAAAGACAAATTCCTTGTGTGTCCAATCACACTTGGCCAATAAATTCTATCTTATCTTATTATCTTATTTACCAACTATATACCAACACTATTCACAATTCCACTTCATAACTTCCTTTACAAACCAAGATTGTCTCCATGATCATTTTTTCATACATTGCCCTTTACTCTGTCTTTTGAGGATCATAACTCTGCCCAGGAAACATTTCTCCATCTCAACCCATTCATTCTTCTTTAATATATTTGCTGTGCTATAATAGAATTTATTCTATCTTTATGACCAAACCACTTCAAAAAAATCTGCTTCTAAAAAAAATCAGGTCACTCACTTATGTATTCAGTCTTCATTCAGTCAGTCTCCATTCATTCTTGATCCCACCTATTTTGATTTTACCACGCATACATTTCTTAAATACAGCTGCCAATGTATTCCACATAATTTTATGGTTTCATAACATACCCCACTGTCACTTCCATGTAACAAAGAAGACAGAAGCATACTTTTACACATAGCCATTTTTATTTGAATGAACAAATATTCATTGTTTGTAATAGCCTAATATGATTGCACTATCTTTCTATCAGGTATCCACCATGATTTTCAATCTATTTTCCCATTGTTCCTACCACAGTACACATACTCTTCCAGAGCCAGTTTACTGTAGTGGTGCTGGCCCAGAAACCAGGAGACTGTGAATTCTAGTCCCATCTTGAAGCTGGTTGGGTCAGTCACTCTCTCTCAGAGGAACCCACCTCACAGGCTGTTGTTGCGAAATTAGGAGGAGATAGAATTATTACGGTATATATGTTTTCTGCCTTGAGTTAAACATGCAATAAAAGTCCAATAATAATAATTTGCCTTTCCTTAATTTTTTCCTATTTATATATAGCCACTCATTTACTTAGTTTTCTTGGTTCAAAACCAATTCCTTGGCCTCTGATATACTGCATTAATTTTTAGATCCACAATTATGTTGCATTATATACTTTGTCTAACATTCACTGCAATTCATTCAGGTCCTCAGAAACCTATGCATTCTTGTTCCTAACCAAAACACCTTTAACTTTTCCACAAGTATTCCTTATCTGTTTATTCATGACTCCATCAAACAACAGTAGAACATTACATTTGCCTTTTATAACTAAACACTAACAATTACTTTGCATTCAGCCTAATTAGATTCTTCATTCAAATTCCTATCGAATTCATATTTACTCTGTCTCTTTTAATCTTCATCATTCCTTCCTCTCTTTGACTTTGCTCTTTCCAATTCTCTTTTTATCTTTATCCATATTATAGAGTAGTTTTCTTTTAGACTCTTTTGGCAGTAATCATTCTCTTACATACATTTAAAAAAAAATCATATTTCACCTCACTCCAGCAAGCATCTTTTTCATACTTCCTATCAGTGTAACCCACATACCTCTGTGGCATTCTTTCTTTTCACAATGAATTACATTACTCTTTCTTTACATTTATTTATTAGGAGATTTTTCCCCCTAATACTATTTCATACTTTTCTCCCTACAGTTGTTCTAAAATCTATGTGTGGCTTTTTCATTGGTCTATTTCACATTCAGAATCTCTCAACAATTGTTCATATTTTTATATGTATACTAATCTCCTTGCAATGTGTACAAATGAATAGATTTATTCTTAAAACCATGGATTTGAAACCAACTTTTTAAAAAAGCGGATACAAATCTGTCACCAGCCTCTAAATGGGCCAATATTTCTTTACCCATTTATCTTGTTTGTAGTCATATTACCTATTAAAATAATTTTCTCTTGTACCTCATTCATGCAAATCATTGTTTGCTCCCCTATTAAACTCACCATTCATTGGCATGTGCATGCAAATATCACCAAATTATTCATTTTTACTTTCATACATACCTTCAGCAACACAAATTTCTACTTTCTGATGTACATTTGAGCTTCTTTACAATAATTAAAACTATAGTCCTCCTCCTCCTCCTCCTCCTCCTCCTCCTCCTCCTCACAGACATGGGACACCTACTTTACCTTAAGTTCTTTTCTTCATTAATTTATTATCTTTATCATTTACTCCTGTTACATCCCAAGTCTTCCATATGTCATGATCATCATCAGATAAAATCACCAATTACTGCCCATTAGGATCAACAGAAACTTAAATATAATTCTTTTAGTAAGGTAGAGAAGATGATGATTAGATTACCAGACTTAGTCACACCTGTGCCACATACAGCTTTCTCTGCTAGCATTAAGGACAAAACTGGCTAGTTTGGGCAGATTGTGACCAGCATCCACAATTACAATCAAAGTTCAATTTTACTCCATATTGGTTGTTGAATACATATTTCCAATGCAATATTATTCTATGCAAGCCAAGGTTTTTAGGCTAGAAACTGTACCTTGCCAACGTAAGGTTGCCCATATCCCTCTATTTAAGAAAAATATTAACATCCCCTTAGGTTCAAAGAAAAACCAGAACGTCCAGTTGCCTCTTGAAAAAGCACCTTTGGGATCCCCTTAAGTTGCCTAGGTTAAGTAATAAGTGATATGTTGATTACTTAAGGGACTTACTGATATTTGAACAAACTGTCTGAAAGATGATTATATGCTGGGTTGCCATTTAGCATTCTTTTTCTCTATCTGCAGTTTAGTGATTACATCTAAGAGCATTTACAATAATATGAAAGCGCTTCCGTTTAAATATTTTACAAGTTACTATTAAGAAGTTGCAGGTTTCTGTTCTATAAGCTGTTTGGCAGCATGAGATGGTAGCAGGGTAAGGCCTGCACAGTGTATACATCTGGATTGTTGGAAAATAATATACAGTGTAGGACTCTTCTATAAAATGAATGAAAATTGTTTTGCAAAATAAAATGGGATATATCAAGAGCCACCCTTATGAAGAAAGGAAGAAATTGGTCCTAGTCAAAAAGAGGGAAAGTGATTTTTATTCATTAGTGCTTCCATGAACTTCTGGTTGTCCTTTCATTCTTTTAGAAGTCCCGCCAACATTTTAGAACAGATCCATGGGCCACCTAGAGATTCTTTCCTTCTTTCTCCAGTGGGAGATTCATAGGATCAGAGATCCACTCAGAGAACATTGGATCTAAGTGCTCATTAGAACACGTTCATATGACTACCCATTCTGTTCAGAGGTACCGATTTCCAAATGGATTAGATTAATTTCACACTCAAATTCCATAACCCAAAAAGTAAGTAGGTAAATAAGTTAGTCAATGGTTTTCAAAACAATAATTTTCAAGTCACCTTAGACTTTGAATATCCCTTCAACAAATTCTTAATAGGATCCATTTATTTAACTTTCCCCATAAATACAATCACTTAAGTGAGATGGACAATGTAGACATTTGACAAATAAATAAATCAGGGGTTCTTGGTGCCCTCTGAGCTTGCTTGTTTTCTTGTAGATGTTTCATTACCCAAACTAGGTAACATCAATAAATGTATGCATAGGATGATCCTATACCATGTATAAAGGAATTCATTATAATGGGTTGCGCAGAAATAAAATGCAGGCTGTATTTTTTTTTTAATTTAACCTGGGGAATAGACCTTTCCATAATGGGTTTTTCTTCTTTTAGCCATATGAGTTAACACAATTTATATGCCTGTGCTTTAATTATTGCTTCTTAACAGTTGCAGCTCTGTCCCAGTAGATCTTCCGGTTTCTTTCTCTGCCATCACCCAGGTAAATTGACTTGCTTCCCCACGCAGCAAAATACATTCCATTGACAGTCAAACAATGTAACTACTTCTGCCAAAGTGCTCTTATTACCAGAGATTTCGTGCCAATTTATTAAAGCAGTTGCTAGTGGTAACCCCACCAAGCATAAATTTAACAGGCTTTATAGGAATCATTAACTATAACATTTGTTCCGAAATATAATAAAAAAAGCTGAGTGACTTAACTCGTGGCTTTCAAGGTCGCTTCTTTAAATCTTCCCTATCAAATCACACTGTGTTCCTTGTTAAGAAAAGGAGAGTTCTTGATTGCATTTGTTCGTAAGCCATCGTTCTACCATGACTGAGGTCAGAAACAGGTAGCACAGTCAGCAATTAGATGATGTAACTCTCCAAATGGTCTTTTCCCTGATGGACTCAAATTCTTATATAGCTACTCATCTCAAAAACATGCATGGCCTGCAGTATTTAGAACTGTGCAAAAGCAAGCAAGCAAACAAATAAAAACACAAGCATCCTACAATAAAAACAATATAAAAAGCTTTAAATGACACAATCACTAGTGAAGGTATCATGAGAACAGCCTAGACACTTTACAGGCTCTATATGCATACCAGGATCTCCAAGCCTGATGACAAAAGTCTTTAAGGCATTACAAAAGATCAGAAGGGTCTGGGCCAATCTGATTGGAGAAAGGATGTTCTAAAGAAGGGTGCCATGACCAAAAGCCATATTCCTTGGCTCCATCAAATGGCATTCCATAAGACCTGAAACATGCCTATCCTGGCATATCTATTCTGGCAGGAGCCATGGTTAGAATGCAGTATTGCAGGCTGTAATGGAGTAATGGAGCTGCAGTGGCTCAAGTGGTTAAAACAGAGTACTGCAGATCAGCAGTCTGGCTGATCGAATCCCACCAGCTCCA
>JANHJO010002655.1:67534-78818 GCA_032468235.1 Pseudoxyrhopus heterurus
CCTTCCTTCCTTCCTTCCTTCCTTCCTTCCTTCCTTCCTTCCTTCCTTCCTTCCTTCCTTCCTTCCTTCCTCTGAATAGTATATGGGAACATAATGGTTTTTAATGCAATTGAATAGCAAAAGAGAGAGAGAAACGTTTTCTTGAAAAACTCAAGAAAAAAATTAAAATATATGGATTTTATGAGGATGCAGCGTGGCTTTCATAACTGAATGTAATCAGACAATAGACCTGGAAGATCAGTTATTAAACAAATGTTATTGCTGGGATAGTAGACCTGGCCTATAATGACACTTCTGGTAATAGATGGAGGCTAACCCAGTTGGACTCCAGCCTCATGTTTAGAGCTGTAGATTTTATACCCCTTGTCTCTGCAGATGTTATCAACTGTTTATCAAAAAACAAACATCATAAATAATAATTGATATTTTCTTGAAAATCAGAAAAATTACATTGTAATTACCTTTGAAACAATACACAAGTCACTTCCACTAGCAACTTATATAATCTTCTGGGGTTTTCCAACTATAGTTGCGTTAAAGTAATGGTAATGAGAAGGCTTTGTATCACTTTTATGATGGTGGAATGCTTCTATGAAGTAATTCAGTAATTGAGAAGCAACCTACATCAACACCTGATAAGCATAACAGCCAATCAAGTATATAATGACTGTTTATATCATTGTATCTCTTGATATTTCATGATACAGATCGTTTTAATTTCAGGAATCAGCACTGCACTTTCCAAAATCTAAATGTGTGGGTAAGATGGATGCTTCTCTTTGGCCTTTTTTTTTTTTTAATGCAGGCAGGAACTTAAACAAAGACAGATTAGAAAAACTCCACTTTCTTGAAAAGCCTGTTGGAAAGGCTAAATAAAAACAAGGGATTATCAAGACATATGCTTGTCTTCTGCAGCACATGAAAGAAAACAAATGCATGTTGGTTATTATTTGTAGATTAAAGAGCTATTTCATTGTTTCCAGCTGGAATAGCCCCAACATTAGGAATCATGATTTGCTGCTAACTGTGGCTTTGGGGACTTACAAAGAGAATTTCATTATTGTTCTGTTACTTCAAAGCCGACTTTAAATTATTGATCTGTTAAGAGCAGCAACTGATCCTTTCCTTCATACCAATACATCCACTGTATGTTTCGAACATGGGATGTTTCGAACATGGGATGTTTCTTGCAAGGAGCATTTTTTTTTGTCAATCATAAGAAATGGGTGTGACCTACTTTAGTGGTGCTGAACATGTGGATTGTGTAATCTGAATACAAAAGATCGGCAGAAGTTTCAGTAAAATTATAAATTATCTATTGTTGGGATAGAATTTATTATGAAAATTTGCTTTTCAGATGCACTGTCTCATGTCTCCCATTCACAGCTGAGAATATATTATATATATTTAGAGGACATAAAATCCACCTCGTTCAGTTCCAAGCTGGGAGAAAGACACTGGAAACATGGAGGCTGATTGGAAAGAAGGGTTTATTGATGAAGGAGAACCTCCAACCACATGTGATTCTGGGCAGCTGACAAAATGGAGTTGAGAGTGGGTGGGTTTTATACCTTCTTTGGGCTTTGTATTTGAGCTTCCTGTTCCTGTGCAAGAACATATCCTTTAATATTCTATTAGCTGTTGTCAGATTTCTATGGGGGTCATAGCTGGCTTGATAGGCAAAATGGAAAATGCAAATCCTAGGTGCTTGTCTGAGCTAATTTTGTCAATCTTTTGTTTGTTGTTTATCTGAGTTTCTGTCTTGACCTAGTCTTTCTGAATGGATTACCAAACTTGCGTTTCTAAAAGCTGGTCTCCTCAGTTTCTGCTTGGGGCAGGGTAACTGGGACTGGTTTCTGCTTCCCTTAAGATTTTTTTTTATTTCTCCTTTAGGGGAAATATTTTATCCTGCCTTTTTAATATTTCCCCAAATATTTCATTCTTCTAGGAAGGGCAGGCGTGATGATAAGATGCATAATTTTAAAGGTGCAGCATATATGAATCACTAGCCTAGGGGATAAAAGTAGAGAGTAGAGCTATACAAATATAACATCTAATATATTTGAAATGAATACTATTGGCTAATGATCATCACAGAGATCAATGGACAACTCCAGCCTAGAGTAATTCACAGCAAATCTTATTTCTCCCTTGCTAAATCAAGCTTCTGTATGTCTCTCTACTTCTGAATTCTTTCCTGGCAGCTCTGAATTACAGATGTAAGAAAACAATAAGAAGGGAAAAGGAGGAAAGAATATAAATGGTTGGGGAAAAAATGTTACAATAAGTGAATATAAAAAATTGAAATGTCAGAACCTTTTTAATGTATCCACCCACTGCTTTTTACAGGCAGTTGATTCTTTTTTCTCAAGATTCAGGATCCTGCTGCCTCAACCATCTTTTTACCTATTTTTTTTTTCTTTCTGCCAGTATTAGGACAATAAAGCTGTCAGCATCATTACTGGTCTATCTTTCTTGGCTGGCAAACTGTCTGCTGAGGATTATAACCCCCTAATTGCTGCTTTTTGTAGCACAAGTAGCCTGTCTTAACCAAACAGAATTTAAATAATGTTTAGATGCAAACACGCACATTCTTGAAAACGCAACACAACCCTATCTTTTCCCAATTATTTTTTTTCTTGAAATTTTATTGCCAGTCTTCCTTCAGTGACTATTTTCCATGTCCTTAAATATGTATCAACAGATGCAGAGAACTAGAATATGGCAGAATTACCTTGACTCAAAAGAAATTTGGCTGTCATTCTCAAAAGAAGGATATTGTAGCGTGAATCTTGGATTGTGAAGCTGAACCACAAGTTATCTACAACCAAAGTATTATTTCTAGTCCCAAAAATGCCATGTCCACTTGTATGAAAATAATAACAACTAATCTTTTGAGATTATACTTAGTACATGTCTCCCTCTTTTTGAGACTTGATTTTGAGTCTATCCAAGAGGATTGCCTTGTGAAACCTCTCATTGGTTCTTTGCTCTGAAGGCTATATATGTGCACATCTAGAATGATCATTGTTAATTTATTTGACTTATATATGCCTTTTGATTTTAGTGAGTTAGGGTTAGACTAGCTAACAAAATTTTACTGAAACAGGTAAATAAAAATGAACACTGGCATTAGTGGTGGGATTCAGCCGGTTCTCCCAGTTCGCCTGAACCGTTAATTAATTGCTCATGCAGTTTGGAGAACCAGTTAAAAATAAAGTGCAAGAGAGGTTCTCTCTCTCTCTCTCTCTCTCTCTCTCTCTCTCTCTCTCTCTCTCTCTCTCTCTCTTCCCCCCCTTCAGTTAATAGCTCCAGGCAGACAGCCAAAAACCACTTAACAGTTAGAATGCACCCGGTTCAGGCTATGCTGAATCAAAAGAAGCAAAATTAATGATTGACCACATTAAAAAAAAGATCCTGGCTAGTAGAAATTCCTGTTAAATAGAGCTGCAATCTTATTCCCACTTACCTGATAATACTGTAAACCCAACTAAATGATTGAGCTGCGGTAGCACAGTAGTTAGAGTGCAGTACTGCAGGCTATTTCTCTTGACTGCCAGCTGCCTGCAATTTGGCAGTTCAAATTTCACCAGGCTCAAGGTTGACTCAGCCTTCCATTCTTCTGAGGTGGGTAAAATGAGGACCCAGATTGTTGGGGGAAATATGCTGACTCTGTAAACTGCTTAGAGAGAGAGCTGTAAAGAACTGTAAAGCGGTATATAAGTCTAAGTGCTATTGCTATTGGAAGTTTAACTGTAGGTGATAACAAAGCTGATCCCAAGGCCGGGGTCAAATCATCAGTTTGGAGTCCTCATGCCTCTACAAAAGACCCAAGTCTAGCTCCTGAACTTACTAACGATCAATTTGCTTTGACCACTAGTAGATCAGATTCTTGTGTAGAGATAGCATGAAATAAACTCAAAGTGCTTTTGAACTCTATCCTAGCTCCTGATGTCTTGCGCCTGACATTAACTTCTGAATTACTTCTAAACCATTCGTTCCATTGTTTCCATGGGCTATACTCCTGTCTAATTTGACTGCATGATATACACTTAAAACGAATGCAAACATTAGAAATACAGTATAAAACACTGTGTATTTCAGAATAAATTTGAAGTATAGCCAAAAGAATAAACAAAAAGGAGAAGACAAAATACTTGAAGAAATGTTTTAAAATATTAAACCATACTTGCAATTCACCTCCATCACCTATCTAAAGCATGCATCTCTTGTTTGCAGAAGAAGCTATATTTGCTCATCGCAGATGATGAGAGTTTCTCTGGTATCGGTCAGGGAACACTCCGTCATCTGCTATGTGTGTTTCATCCTATTGTTCCCCAATCACAATTTATTTACTCAACAGCAAAACTTCGAGCAGAGCAGAGACAGATTCCCACTTAGCTCCCTTAATAGCTATTCCTATCTCAGAGAAATGTGCAAACACAGATAGACCATCCGCCAATGTTAGCCAAGTGAAAGATTAAAGCTAGCATTACAGTAGTCAGAATAAATTTATATCAGCAGCAATGATGTTTGGGCTGAGATTAAACTCTTATTCTACGGATGGAGCTAAAATCTGGCCATTGGAAACAATCCCCATGAAATCAGAGGGACACACATTTCTCAAGGTGGCAGGATCCCGATATGTGGAGACAGAAATTCCAAAATTCCCAGCCAATGGATGAATAGCAGCCCAGCACATGTGAAAGAATTCAAGCTGCAGAAAATTATGTTGGAGAAGAAACAGAAACCAAACCTCATGATATAGTTAGCATCCAGTTAGCATATTATCTGAGATCTAGCTTATCCTTTTAATCTAAATAGTTTCTTTTCTCACTTATTTTACTTCCATCAGAAAAAGCAAAGTTGAAGTGGCTAATGATCACTCTTATAGGATTTATATGTTTCAAACGGTCCTATTGAATACATGTTAGAATGTATTTTGTATTGCAACAACTACAGATTATTCAGCCAGTAGATGGCAGCATTTAGTTTGCATCTATGGTTATAATCTATTATTCCTTTTGTTCTGAGGAGTTCCCTGTGACAGTTGAAACCGTTAAGCAGTAAGGCCTATGGTACACTGTACAATTTATTTGATCTGTATGTCTATGTAACCATCCTCTGCTACCAATCTGTATGGCTATATAATAATCCTCTGCTACAATTTCTATAGAATAAAATAGAATTTCTAACAGGTCCCTCACCAATAGCTCTTTGAAGGATAGCTAAGACCAAGTTCTTTTGCAGGGCTTCTCATTATTTAAAACTAAAGAAGTTGCTTCTTGGAAGCTGGTTTTCGGAATGGAGTTCATTTTTATGGATTTTAGGTTCACCTTCAGTAAGCCATAGGCTCTTGGTGAAATGATGCTATAAATAAAGAAATGCTTCTACAAAGCATTTTTGAAAAAAAGTTTTTTTTCTCATCAGTTTTTTTGGAAAAATAAAAATTGTAATTGATTTTAAAAACTACATGTTGCCATCTCTATCAAAAGGGTCTTTGCCTCTGAAGATTCTCAATCATCCATGATATGGTTGTTGCAAGGGTGCTTTTTCAAAAGGCAACTGAACTTTCTTGGTTTTTTCTTTGAAAACATTTCATTTCTCATCCAAGAAGCCTCTTCAGTTCTCCGAAGAACTGAAGAAGTTTCTTGGCTAAGAAGCAAACTATTTTCAAGGGGGAAAAAAACCCCAAGAAAGTCCTTTTGCCTTTTGGAAAAGCACCCTTGAGACGTCCATATCAAAAGCACCACTATGACACATATCAGCCACAGTTACATTGTTCTGGTTGGTTGAAAAAAAAAGCCTATTTTGTCTTCATCCTTCTCCTCATCATTTTATGGCATGATGCTCTAGCACAATAGCTGTCATAAAAAAAGGAAGTTTCAAAAGAATACCCTGTTGATATATTCCCTGCCTTATATAAAAAAAGTAATACTTGGAATCTTAGTAAAGAATCATGAACCCTGTGCAAATTTGTGATATGCACAGCTAATAAAGCACAAGAAAACGAGACCTCTGGCTATTTATTTGCATGGAAAAGCTTTAATACAGGATATTCTACCGCTAAATTAGTTTTTCATCTGTGCCTAGATGAGAGTTTGACCCTGAAACTGCTTCCAAACTGACCTGAGATAATTTATTCTGCAAAAAGGCTGAAAGGCTGATGCTTCTGTCTAGTCTTGCTTGCTTTTTTCATACATTAATTTCTGAACACATTTCTTTTGCAGAGGGAGGGGGAAAATCACCTTTGTTAAAACAAAAGAAGAAGAATCACCTTATGTGAATTTTCTTTTGATGAGACAAAATCACACTAAAAGACAGTTTAAATCTGAGCGGGAAGTATATGCTCCGTAAAAGCCGACAGGCAAGGAAGAAGAGACATTGATTTGCTACTCATTGCCCTCACTTGACCCACCTAAAAGAGAAATCTACCACTGTAGTCTTTTATGAATACATTAAAGGAAGAGAGTGCCGTGGAGCATCAGCGCTCTATTACCTCGAATGATTGTTCTTTGCTTTTTAATAATAAATTATCCGACAAGTCCTTGACACACAAAAAACAGCTTTTAAACACCTCGGTGAGGGGCTGTCAAAAAGAAAGCAGAAACAAACATGATGCTAATGTTTCAAGAATAACCTTTGCACATCATCGGGGATAAGGGAGTGATATAGCTCATTGTCGGCATTCTGTCCCTGATGGGTGATATTTCAAGTCTTACACCGAGTTGCACCTTCCAGTTTATTTATTTGTTTAGAAAATTTATAGGATCTGCCGTCTGACCTACAAACAAATAATAATCAACTACATGGCTTGGGGCCAGATTATTTGAAGGACAGCCTCTCCCCTCCTACATCCACTCAGTCCACTAGGAGGCAGGGTATGTTTGGAATGCCATCGATTAAGGATGTACATGTTGTGGGAACATGAAAAAAGGTCTTCTGAGTGGTGGCTCCTTCTTTACAAAACATCATCCCCTTCCAAGTATGGTTGGCTCCCACTCTGTTGCTCATCTGAAAGGTCCTAAAAACAGGGTTCCCGGGGACCATGAATGGAGATGGAAATAATCAACTGGTTCATTTGATTATGCTGCTGCTGTTATGAAGTGGGGTAGGGTTTTCATGAGTTTTAGGTGATGGGGTTTTGAATGGAAGTTCCCCATTCATTCACCTAGGCATGAATTGGTAAGCCATCTAAACTGTGTAATAAATAATATAATCAATATAGGCAATATAATCAATAATCAACAAGAATAGTATAATAAAATATCAACCCTTTCCAATATTTGTTTCAATATTTTCTAATATTCCAAGTGTTCCAACATTTGAGGGGCTGGCACAAAGAGCAGGGTGTCAAGCTATTTTCTAAAGGCCAGACAAGAAATAATGGATGGAAACTGAACAAGGAGAGATTCAACCTGGAAACAAGGAGAAATTTTCCGACAGTGAGAGCTTGCCTTCAGACATTCTGGAAGCTTAATCACTGGAAGCTTTCAAGAAGAGACTGTATAGGGTCTCCTGCTTGGGTGGAGGGTGGAGGGTCTCCTGCTTGGGTGGGGAGTTGGACTGGATGACTTACAAGGTCTCTTCCAACTCTGTTAATCTATTAAACCCAATGGAAAACAATCAAATACAAGAACTTAAAAAAACTTCATCCAGACAAATCATACTCATCTTGAGCTTATCTTGGGCTTAACCAGGGATGGGCTTCAGCCGGTTCACACAGGTTCGGGTGAACCAGATGTTAATGGAAAATGGGCACTCCACAGCCTGTTTTCACTCCCAGGATGGTGCAGGAGGCTGACTAGGCCATGCCCACCATGACCATGCCCACCCAGCAACTGGGCAGAGAACTGATTGTTAAATTATTTGAAGCCCACCACTGGGCTTAACCCAATGCCAGGGGAACGTCTTCTCAAAAGCCAAGATGGCCAAGGCTCTCTAGATCTCCTGGAGAAATAAGCTCTGTTGGGGGCAAGTGTTGAGACATGCATAGAAGTCTCCAAGAATTCTTGCCCAACATAAGATCTTTCAAATAGACATGCTAGGATTAAAATGAGGTATATCCTGAAGGCATTCTGTGACTTCCATGAACCTTCCCTTTACAAAATGGTAAATTTAGCCTTTCAATTTGAATTATGAGGGGTTGGACTTCCCTTCTATGAAAAAGAGGTGCTTTTCTGCTTGTCACCGCAATATAATTTCCCCCCAACTTGGCTCCCTTCAAATGTGTTGTGACTGCAATTATAATCCCCAGGCAGGAGGGCTAAAGGCAATAGGGATTTTAATTTAATTTAATATAATTTATTCAATGTAGGCACTTCCTGTCTCCAACCAACTCTGGGAAATGTACAATAAACCAACAACATAAAACAGCATGAAATATTAGAAGAGATTAAAAGAGTTAACAACAAAAATTCCATTGTGGGTCTAGCAACTACTCCTAGACACAATCTAGCAGGGGTTCCTACCATCCTAATTCAATGAAATGGAAGCAGAATGGATTTTCTTGGTTCTTTTCCTTGAAAACATTTCTCTTCTTATCCAAGAAGCATCTTCAGTTCTAATCAAACTTTTTGGAGGAGAAGCAAAATGTTTTCTAGGTTAAAAAAATCAAGAAAATCCAGTTGCCTTTTGGAAAAGCATCTTTGGGACAACCATGACTTGGATGATTGAGAATCTCCATAGACATCTGGAAGCAGAATCTCCAACCCATGTAGAGGGCATCAGGCTGACAAAGGCTTGTTTTCAGAGCAGATATGGTGTGAACCCAATCACTAGGCTGCTAAAGTTAATTTTCAACTGCAGTACTTGAATGTGGGGTCTGTTGTTGCACAAGATGTAGCCTGTTATAACAAGCCTAGCTACAACTACATATCAATTATAGAAAAATTTTAATATTAATGATGAGTACAAAATGTAATGATGAGAACTATACTTAAGCCTCAGCAGTTGCCTTTACACTTAAGCAAGAGTCTGAATTAAAGAAGGCAATTTTCTACCTAACACAATTATGGCACTATTTGCTCGCTATTGTCATTGTAAATGATTAACATTCATTTGTTTTATTGTGTCCTGATTATTTCTTCTTCTGTCTCTGAGTTTCCATGATTTCCATTGTGTTACTTTATTTATTTTGTTTCATTTTCTGCTTCTTGATTCAACATTATTATCCTCCTTTGTTAATTTTGTGATATATACTTTTAATATTTTAAATATATCCTGCCCAAGCAAAATGGCTGCCTTATTGGTTAATAATTCAAACAAATGCCAAAGCTTCTCTTCTAGAAGTTATCTTTATTAAATTCTGGCCTATTTGTTTGGGGCTATTTGTTCAAATTTGCTGAAATTGCGCTAAAAGATTACTCTCAAAATAATTCGCGATAATGGTTTCCCACTTGGCATTCCGCCACAAGTTACGGGAATATAACCAGAAAATGAAAATTTAAAGCATAGCTTTCATAACCTTCTGAACTGTCTACAAGAGATGGTGTGTGATGGGGTTGAAGGCCCTATTCTGTACTGATTCGACTCAGTGGATAGTTACAATCTGTAATTGTGAGGTTACAATTGTAACCTAACTAAGTTAGGGCCTTAGGTACTCCATGGCTCAGGGCTCTCTTCCTTCCTTCTCTCCTGTTTGTCATCTACGTGAAGTCTGTGGAATATGTTATCTGTTGGTTCAGAGAGTGGAATCACGAATATGCTGATAGAACTCAATTACAACTCTCTACTTTGGGCTGAATAGGAGATCTGGTTGAAGTTCTAAGCCAGAATCTCAAGTTCTGGTTGGGAAAAAAAAATCAGATTTAGACCTAACCCGAGCAAGCTGGAGGGGCTGTTCATTCAAACAGCTTGCTGATTCTGACTTGATACCAACTTTGTTCTAGACAAGAGTCTGCAAACTTGGCAAGTTTAAGACTCGTGGACTTCAACTCCCAGAATTCTCCAGCCAGCTGCCTGGAGAACTCTGGGAGTTGAAGTCCACAAATCTTAAAGTTGTCAGGTTTGGAAACTTATTTTCTAGAGAGTGTATTGTTTCT
This sequence comes from Pseudoxyrhopus heterurus, assembly GCA_032468235.1. Lineage (NCBI taxonomy): Eukaryota > Metazoa > Chordata > Lepidosauria > Squamata > Pseudoxyrhopus > Pseudoxyrhopus heterurus. The sequence goes on from JANHJO010002655.1 coordinate 77,578, forward strand.
GTGTGTAAAAAGTTCTTTTTCAACTTGGGCATCCTGGATTCACAGCATCTTGTGAGCTGTATTCACGGCTCCTCTAAAACAGTTCTGGGCCTAGCTCCATTGCAGCAGTGAAGAAAGTAAGTCATACCCTTGTCAACCCTGGACTGTATCATTGCAATTTGCCATAACCTGGCGTTCCCTTGAAGACCACTTAAAACCTGGCAAAAAATGCAGCAGCCCATATGCTCACGAGCCTTGTTAAGTCATGTAATGCTGCAGCTACCAAAGCTGAAAGGTTGCCAGTGTGTTTCTGAGTGCAATTCAATGAGTACAGTTCAGTTCAAGGAGCTGTTCGTTATTTATAAAATCTTGGGTAGCTCAAGGCATGTTTATCTGTGAAACTGCCTCTCATAGTCCCAGTGCCTTTCCACTGCCAGCCCAATCTAAGCAAGGAGAAAAAAATTTTTTTTTTTTGCTGTGTGATACGGGGACGGGTCTTGGAAATGAGCATTCTTGAAGGGTGTAGTGCCCCAGCACATAATTTTTATATATAATGTTGTTGCTCTCTAGCCCCATCTAGTGGCCAGAGGGACAAATACCAATTATATTGTTTTGAAGCTGATCCAACCCCATTACCCATAGCCCACATTCTCAAAACAAGTGCATGCTGGGAAGCCAGACTATCTACCTATAGGTGTGACATGCATGCCCATGTATGCTTCAGATTACTGGTTTCCCTTTGAATCTGGATCGCTTCACAATCTATTTTCTGTAACCACATATTTCCACATCATATCTTCTTTTATAAAATGTTACCATGTTCCTCCATTCATCTTTTTGTCAAAGCTAAACATACTCCAAATATTTCTTTAAAAAAAAACTTTTGGTTTGCCTTTTTGTCCTACTTTTCCAGTTTTGCAACATTTCTTTTAAAATGTGATAACTGGAAATCCACTCAGTTTTTCAAAGTTAGTTGAACAATAGATTTATAGGCAGGGATTATGACTCCGAAGACTCTTCTCATTCTAATTTTGATGCCTTTCCTAGTGATTCCCATCTTGGATTTAGCAATAGCACTTATATACCACTTTACAGTGTTTTTACAGCCCTCTCTAAGTGATTTACAAAGTCAGCATATTGCCCCCAACAATTTTTACCCACCTTAGAAGGATGGAAGGCTGAGTTAACCTTGAGCCTGGTGAGATTTGAACTGCCAAATTGCAGGCAGCTGGCAGTCAGCAGAAGTAGCCTGCAGTACTGCA
>JANHJO010002661.1:50288-62729 GCA_032468235.1 Pseudoxyrhopus heterurus
ACTGCCAGGCTGGTCACCCTGAAATCGTGTTTCCCCAAAAATAAGTGCTTATTTTGGAGCCCCAAATAATATAAGACCAGGTCTTATTGTTGGGGAAACACTGTGTGTGTGTGTGTGTGTGTGTGTGTGTGTGTAATATATATTATTCTATTAATGATAGGTCTAAACATGTACATCTTTAGAGATATTGATAATCCAAATCACAGGATTGAGAGCAGAGAGAATGAAGGCAGACAAGTGAGTTTCTCCTAACATTCTTCAGTCCTAGTCAACCCAGTAACAATTAATAATGATAATCTAATAAATCCACACTAGGCTTGTCAAACAAGTCTTAGGGGATTTGAGCTATCAGATCTCATTAAAAACAGCATTAAACTCTCACCCTTTCTAAGACTGACTTAACAATTAAGGCCACACAATCTGGAACAACTAAGGAAAAAACATCCTCAGCTAGATGTCCTCCAGATGTGTAATGCTATATCTACCATAATCTTCAATCATTGGCAAACTGGCTGAGACCTGTGGGAGGCATTAATACATATGCATATCACATAATACCCATACCTATATACACTGTGTGTGTGTGTGTGTGTGTGTGTGAAAATAAATAAAAAATATTGAGCTGAGGAAAGCTGGCCTAAAATAATGTTAATAAGGAGGATAGTAAAAACATGCAAACTAACAAGGAAAAAGCAAGACTTAGAATATTTATCCAAGTAGCACTATTAATATAGTTAACTAAAAAAGCCTTCAATCTGAGAAAGACATGCGACTGAGTACTCATTTACTTCACACAGATAAGTTTAAATTATTTTTCATCATTCAAAAGAAAAGTAAAAGTATCTATTAATAATTAAAAGCAATTCCATATCTCTTTAAAATTGAAAGTGTGTATTTACTCAGAACTCTTACTTCCAAATATAGAACCAGACTTTTTAAAATATGAATAAATATTCCTATAAGCTTCAGATTCTGATAATGAGATATCTTAGAATCGGAATCAGAATAGAGCTGGAAGGGACCTTGAAGGTCTTCTAGTCCAGCCCCCTGTTCAAGCAGGAGATCCTATACCATTTCATACCATTTCTTCTCTATTTTAATTTTTTAATAGCTTCCCAAAAAAAGGCCAGGTTCTCATGCTCAAAACTGAACTCTTCCATAAAGAATTTGTAGACTTGCTGGCTAGGCTGAATATATGTAGTGTGACATGTGTTTATAATGATTCATTTCATGTTTATTTTTTTCCTAAAACATAGACACTTTATGTAAGTTGTAATAATTTTTACTATGAGTGTTTTTACCTTCTCTGGATAGTTTATCTGTTAAGCATCTGGAGTTCTATGAGATTTAGTAATATACAAGAAGAATAAATGACATTTTTTTAAATTTAAAAATGTTATCAGAGTCATAAAAATGGAGGGAAACTCATAGAAAAATACATTGTGTTTTTCAAAATAACTTTTTGACATTTTAAATATCACTATTTCTTAAACATAGCTTGAATGTAAAATGGCAAGGTCCTTTCATTTCACCGGCAGGGTGAAATTTTTATATCGAGTGGATTTGGCAGACTTTGGAGAAATATAAGAATGATCTTTTAGGTTGTTCTGTGATTATATTGCTCACCACAGAAGCTTGTTATTTATTTTGAAGCAGAAGAGTTCCAAAAGCACAGCTTCTAGGTCACCAAAACAAATCCTTATGTTTCTTCTCATACCAGTCTTCAAAGGAAGTTTGTGCTTGAGTTTAGATGGCAATGTATCATTCATTCCACTTTCTATGTCTTTCTATCTAAACAAGATTATAACTATTATAACTATTTGACATTTGAAAGAGCTACTCTTAGGTAACAATCCTAAATTGTTTATGCATCTGGTAACATTTTTAAATTTTAAAAAATGTTAATTTAAAACAAATTGAAAGTAATAACTGTCATCTAGAATTAGACACCTGAGCCAAATCATTTTATATCCATACTAATAAATTCCAATGCTGTGACTCTAATATGTCGATGACAATAACACATGTTGCAAAACTCAGCAATTTAGATCGGGGGTCTCCAAACATGGCAATTTTATTATTTGTGGACTTCGATTCCCAGAATTTCCCAGCCAGTATTCCCCAATTCCCCCAACCGATCCTCAATAGGAAATTGCAAGTTTGCTGCATCCTACTCTTAAATATTTTCCAACATGTTTTCTCATTAAGAACAAAAACCAAAACAAATTCTTCCCGTTACACAGAATGGGAATAGCCAAAAAATGCAGAATTACATTCACCCATGTATGTGACTCTGTCTGGAGAGGAGGTGATTTTTAGCTATCTGTCACCATTTGGAAGAGACGGTTACATTTATGAAAACTTTATCTTGGTTTCCTCCAAGAAACCATTAGCTACAAATAGATTTCAGCTGCTAGGAGGACCCAATTAAAACAAAACGTTCTGCTGGTGGCCCTTTTGACTGATGCAGCCTCAATGAGATGTCAAAAACGCGATCATGAGTGTCCTTAAACTCTTGATGGACAAGCTCATAAATTGATCCTTACAGCAAACAGAGAAGATTAAAGCATTCAGATAGAAACATTCATGTACACACACTCCGACACCTGTTCTCGGCGATTCAGGATTCCACAATCTTAGACGTTGCAAAACACTGGCATTAAGAGGTACAAAGCTATAAATAAACCAGTCTCAGTTTTATATTATAAGGTAGCTCATTTTGGGGGGGGGGGGGAATCTAGGTGGAAAAAAGGTGGAGAAAAGTATGATTTATTTGTTAAGGCAGTAAATCTTCACAGCTTGGTGTTAGCAAGTTGACATTTTCTGCCTTGGATGTGTTAATGTTACCATGGCAGGATAGATGCTATAGGGCACTGAAAGCATTGCTTGCTCATGTATATAAGACAGTAGAAATAGTTTTTTTAATTGAAGCAATTGGAGCATTTCTGGGACATAACAGAATAAAAGTCAGGTTCCTCTGCAAATTATCCCTCCAGAACTCATCAGCCTGTTTATTGTTTGTTTTTTTTCATCTCCTCAACCCCCATTTCCACTCAACAACTGTAATCATTACCAAACATGGGCTAGGAGCAATAGAAAATGTAAATCACATCTGTAGCCAGTGTGGATTGATTGCAAACAATTTGATTAAAGCTATAAGAATACCGAGCATCCATAAATACCTGGCCTGTTATCAGCATAATCTCAACCTGTGATGAACCAATGTACACATCAAAGAAATGTTCCCACCACACTTTAAATATGTAATGTTCCCACATGTGTGGAATTTGGAGGGGGAGGCCGTATCGTTTCTTGCTGCTGAAAGAGCAAGTAAAATGGAAGACGTTAATGGTAAACAATGCATGGCAAGATCAAAGAGCATGAAAAGAGAACCACAGGGAGACATCTGTGCAAGGCAGAGGAAGAGAAAACTTCAGAAGGATTGGTGTCTTTTGTCAGAAGTCTGAAATCCATCCCCTGAAGCCAGACACAAAATAATGGCTTGGGATCAGAGGCATCTTCCTACTGTACCCTAGTGAGATAATTTCTGCATGCATGAATGTAGGAATACTTACAACTCAAGTATTCTATTTTTAGTTCTGAACCAAAGTGTGCAGGGTTTTTTTTGCTATCCTGTTTTTTTTTTCCACCTCCGCTTTCTTTGTTGAGCAACCTATTTCGGAATTGAAATGAGGAGGCCTTTTGCCATTTCTGCTGTTAAACATGTTTCTCCAAGGCATTTGCCAGTAGAGTACAATTCAGTTTCTGTTTGCCCCCAAACTGATTATTCCCAGCCCAGTTATAGTATGCATGGGATCAGACCTATTGTGCTGTGATTAATAAGCTCTACTTCACCCCGATTTATTCAGTTATGTTTATTTGTAGAACTCAGAAACAAGACTTTTCGAGACAGGTGGGGGAAAAAATCAATCAGCCAATGAAACATTAATATGAATCCATGACATCAACAGCAAGGAGGGGGAGGAATACATGAATACTTCTGCCTTTATTAGAGTGCTAACTGACCATCGATGATTACCTGATTGGATTGTTCATTTTCACTGGGCCTTAATGCTGATGGCTTCCATACAGCATGCCTGATGCACTTTTTGGTGGGAGCACAATCTGTGGTCCGGCAACTACTACAATATAGGCCCCCTTTCCTGCCTCTGCCACCTGCTGATTGACTAAGGGGTGTGCATAAGTTGAATGGGAAGCAGAGTCAGTTCCTTGACCTGATATAGATATTCAAGGACAGCCCTTTCTCAACTAGATGCCTCCAACAGTGTTAGACAATGTCCAAAATCCTCAACAAAAGACTGGCTGGTTGGAAAATTTTACTATCGTACTTCCAATCATTGGAAGGGCTTCCTTCACATGAGTGAATACTTCTAGAGCTGTGGTGGCTAACCTTTTTGTCACCCAGTGCTGAAATTGGAGCATGGCGTGCATGCTGGAAACCAGAAGAGCATCTCATCGACACGCACACGTGGGAGCACTGGAAACCGGAAGCTTAGCTTCCCACCCGGTCTTCCGGTTTCTAATGCACATGTGCACACAAAGATTAGCTGGCCAGCGCTACTCTTCCAGTTTCCGGCACTCCTACATGCGTGAAGACCAGCTGGCCGGTGCACATACACATGCCGGAACCCGGAAGAACAATGGGTGACAGCTGGCGTGCCTGGAGAGATGGCTCTGCGTGCCACTTCTGGCAGGTGTAGCATAAGTTCACCATCATGGTTCTAGAGAGCATTTCAAGTTGCCATTATTAGAAACAATAGGAAAAATGATTCTTGGGTTATTTTAGTAGGAGAGGAATGTGATACCCACCTCTGGTTTGCGTGTGTGTGTGTGCGTGCGTGCATGTGTGTTACGTTTGATTCAGTGTTGACTCTCAGCAACTGCCTGGACTTGTCCATGCAGGTTTCTTGCAAGTTTTTTCAAGTGGTTTGCCAATGCTTGCTTCCTAGCGCTGAGAAAGAAAGTGACTGACTTAAGATCATCCAGCTGGCTTTGTGCCTAAGGAAAAACTAGGATTCATGGCATCCCAGTTTCTAGTCTAATGCTTTATCACTACACCCAACAGGGTCTCCATCTTTGATTATATGGTACTTTCTCCATGTACAGGTGTGGACATGCGATGAACATGCTATATTGGAAAATAAAATACAGCCTGGAGAGCAGATCACTGCAGCTGGCATGGCTGCACACTTCTTTTTCTGTGTAGTTATAAGTGTGTGTGTGCATATGTTCGTGTGTACGTGTATCATGCAGGTCTATCCAACTAGTTGTTCCAACAAAACAACATTTTCTCTTGTGACATTGCTAAACGCTCAGGATCATCATAGGTTGTCTCTGCTATGATGATGTTCCCAGCAGCAATTAGATCATTTAAATGAAGATCATAGAGCAGCGGCCCCCAACCTTTTGGGCACCAGGGACTGGTTCCGTGGAGAAAGGTTTTTCCACAGATCAGAGGGGGTGTGGTTTTGTGTGTTGCCTGCATCCCATGGATGGGGCTTCGCTAGTTTGCCTGGCCTGGTTGCTGGCATGTCGCAGACCGGTGCCTGTCCATGCACCCGGGGGTTGGGAACCCTGATGTAGAGACATAAAACTAAAATGTGAAAATGAAACCAAGATAGCATTGTTCCACAGAAAACATCTATTGACACCCAAGAAAAATAAAAAAAAGTTGCGGGTGGTATAAAAGATATCCTTCATGTAGAATTTGTGTTTCTGCTAAAGAACGATTTACTGCAGTGTTTCTCAACCACAGCAACTTTAACATGCTGGCTGGGGAATTCTGGGAGTTGAAGTCTACACATCTTAAAGTTGCCAAGGTTGATAAACACTGGTTTACTGAATTAACAAGCTAAATGAATATTAATGGCTTATTTACAGCTTGAGAAACATTGACTTCTGAGATTGAATGAGATTTGGGTATTGGGTATGTCTAACTGAGGGGGACAGAAGACATGCCTGCCTTATCTATATGTGGCAGATGGTAAATATGGACTTGTCTGTTTACTGAACACACATACACACACAAACACACCTGAAAAAAAAGACAAGGAGATCCAAGCTGCCTTGAGAACACTTTCTTGGAATACAGATAATCCTCAACTTACAATAGTTCATTTAGTGACATTTGAACTTACAACAACAGTGAAAAAATGACTTATGACCGTTTTTCACACTTGCAACCATTGCAGCATCCCGATGGTCATGTGATCAAAATTTGACTGGCATGTATTTAACATCAATTACAATCACCTGGGGTCACCTCCCAGTGTTGGAGCACCCACAACTTCCAGAGGCAAGTCATTCGACTGATTAATTGGTCTGTCAGGAAATTTCTTCTTAGTTCTAGGTTGCTTCTCTCCTTGATTAGTTTCTATTCATTGCTTCTTGTCCTGCCTTTGGATGCTTTGGAAAATAGATTGACCACCCTCTTTTTTGTGGTAGCCTCTTAGATACTGGAACACTGCTATCATGTCACCCCCCACCAGTCCTTCTTTTCATTAAACTAGACATACCCAATTTCTGCAACCGTTCTTCATGTTTTAGCCTTCATCCCCCCTTATCATCTTTGTTGCTCTTCTCTGCACTCTTTCTAGAATCTCAACATCTTTTTCATATCACGTGACCAAAACAGGATGCAATATTCCAAGTGTGGTCTTACCAAGGCTTTACAAAGCGGTACTATGACTTTAACTACGTCAAAGTCAAAACTGAAACATGAGAATATTGTTCAGTTGAGATAGATAGTTGGGTAAAAATAAATGGCAATATAATATAATCCTAGACCCTCGTCCAACTTTCTATCTTCCTGATATACCAGATTACCTGGCTGACAATTCTGGGAGCTATGCTCCAGTACAACTAATATTCTGGGTGTTGTATGTTGCAAAGATATCTTCATTTGCCATTCATGGAAATAAGACTGGTAATTTAATCCTTCAGGGCTATATAAATATGAAAAAAATTTATGTGGTATTCTTTGAGCTTGGGGAGAGGGGCTGTTTGCAAATGTTTTATCACCAGACTAGATAATATTATCAGTACTCTGTCATAGGGAAAGAAGAGGAGTTGTTGGCTGTTTATATGTTTGTCCTACTAGCATTGTATGGATTTGGGCATTATCTGTTGATTGGTCTTGTTTTTTTCTGCTTTGACAGCAAACTGATGCTTCTTGTGAAAATTAGGTGCAAGGTTTCTAATGATATCACAATGAATAATATCCATGATGATGTCCTTGAGAACCATAGAATTGTGATGCCTAGAATTTCCTTCCAATTGTAGTCCAATTGTCGTGCAGGGCAATGAGACATGTTGGCTGGTTTCTGGTTGCATTTTTCCATTATTTGGTGGTAGAATCAGAATATGCTTCTTTCTCAATTTCCATGTAGAAGTTCGCAACTGGCATTCTTCTTCAGGCAAAAGTCAAGTAACTTCGCACATGTGACAACTGCATTGAAAGGATGTGACATACAGTAGCAGACCTTCCTTTGCTTCCAGAATATGTGTGTACTATCACAGAAAGAAACTAAGAAGTGGCCTGGGAATTCAGACAAGAGTAAAACTAGAAATATTAATGAGCCAAAGGGAAGATGGCAGGCAGTAGGAAAGTGTGTGATAAATCCCTTTCCCCCTCCCCTTATGTGTCTGAGAAGCATCAGGAGAGGGTTGATTTGTTTAAGAGGAATCTAATTAGGAGCAGAAAGATAGACATAGAGGAGTATAATTAGCAAATTGAGAACAGCTTTGTATTTTTCAAACTGTGCCGGTTGCTCACTAATAGCCAGGGATATACTGTTTGTCAAGTCGCTACAAGACTGTAAAATGCTTGCATCGCTATCTTACAGCAATATTGCCTTTGTGGAAGATTGCAATTCAGTGTGAGAAAAGTAGGTCCTTTGCTTTAACATCATTTGTTAGCAATTTGTCAACAACTGACTCAGGGAAGTCATGTGAAATCTGGAGATTGGTTTCTCTCTTTTTCAAATGATTGCATGTCAATTGAAAGGGTGGGGTTGACAAATTAAGGCTTGGTTCATCAGCCAGTAGATCTAGTAGCCTGGCCTTGGAAGAATAGCCATTTCTGAATGAGGTAAGTTGCCCTTCTGAGGTGCATAGTTTGCAGAAACTTGCAGATTTTCCCTTACTGCTGGAGATCTGGTGACGTCTGTGGCTTCAATGATCCGTATATTAATTGATCTACATTTAGATTACCAGAATGTGCTTTTTGCATGACTGCTATTGGATGGTCAAAAACCACAGATAGTACAAAATAGAGCAGCCAATTTGTTTTCCTTTATGTGTTCTGCAGTTCATGAAACACTGATCTTATGCCAATTACCCTGACCTGCTTTCTTTTTTCCAAATGCATTTCCAAGAATTTGTTCCTTCTTATCTATAAATTCCTAAGAAGTCTGTAAATAGAAGCACTAGATTTACATCCCTCCCTACCTCCATAATACATGGAGAATTTCAGAGGTTCTCCAAGTGTGCATCTGTCTGAGCAGAAGTGTCTGTAGGGGATGGTCAAAAAGTTAAGATGGCGGCCACAATATTGTGATCAAAGTTCTGCCTGGTTTTTATATGTGTTGCATGTGAGGGCATTAAAAAAAAATTATGTTTCAGTATAACAGACGTCACATCAGCCAGCGTTTTGCCAAGATTTAGACAATTATTAATGCAGGTTTATTTATTTACAGTAGGTTGGCTTTGGGTCCAGTTTAACCCATTAACTCAACCTATTATGCTAATTGGTTTGTTTTACTGTAATTCGTCAGCTCACCTAATTATGACTTCTTCAACAACGATCATTAGGCTATCCGTGACATTATCCATGACATTATCAGCCAGATTCATGTGTTGGACAAGTGGTTTATCCTTTCTTAACTTAGTCGTGAAATTGCAACTTGCCTTGATGACTTTGGTGAGAGAATGGTGGCTCAAAAATATTTTAATAAAGAAATAAAACAATGGGCCCTATACATTTATTAAGCACAGTCAACAAATCTGCTAAGAATTCCATAAAAGTGTGTGTGCGTGTGCCACATAACTAAAGGCTCCACTTACTGGCCCACCATAAATGCAGCTATTCCTCAAGCAGCAATAAAAGGCATCATTGTGTTAGCAGGCACAGAAATTTCAAGAGGGTCTTTTACAGCATTAGTGGTCTCTTAAGACATATTGATGAAAAGCGAACAGCTATCAATATATGCTTAAAGAGATTTCGACCTGTGATAACCAGCCCAGATTGAAAACTCCCAGTAATTTCTGGTTAGATATATAGTGGCTTTTTGCTGAGAGAAAACACTCTACTTGGCCAGATTAATCTCCACTCCACGAGGAAGTCTTTTAGAAAGGGAAAATTAAGTTGGAAAATCAAGTCTTTGGCAGGTATGCAACTGAATGATAGTGTGAAAGGTGGAGAGAGGGAGACAGAGAGGGAGAGTTGGGGAAAGAGAGAGAGAAAGAGAACACACAATCTAGATGAGAAATAATGGTTGCAAGAATGTCAACAGCGTGCTTCGTACCTGAGAGGAAAAATAGCTTGACTAGTAATGTACTATGCACAAGGGCTTAAGCTGACAGCAGAGGTGTCCCTAGGAGGATTAAAAAAAAATAATCAAGATAATGAGGCACATTAAAAGGGGGTGAGGCTTTGATGGCACAGTTGTGGTTGTCATTTTGATGTTTTTACCCCTTCCCCAAGGACAGCCCTGGCTGCCAAAAAAAGCATATCAGGCCAAAGATTGCTGCCTTGTATTCCAGCAGTAGTAACAAGGCAGCAGAAAGTACCATCCTTATGTATTAACCGCAGGTCATACTAAGGAAAGGGACTGCTGGATTTTTCCTTTTTTTTTTTTCCTCGCCAGCCAATGGGAAAGCAACTTACAACCTCTCTCCCAAATGTAGGGTGGCATTTTGCAAACATAAATGGGTGCTATAAGTGACTACAGGCATGGAAGGGTGCGCAGGATGAAACAAGAGTGAGTTTGTAGATCGGTGTTTCTCAACCTTGGCAACATGAAGACGTGTGGCGCACTGGCTAGGGAATTCTGGGAGTTGAAGTCCACATAACTTCACGCTGCTGAGGTTGGGAAACGCTGTTCTGGATGCTCTTGCTCGGCAGGTCCCTTCTTGCCTTTCAGTTGAACTATTTTTGAACACAGGTCTACTGTTCCCCTGATAGAGCATTAAGCCCGTATCCAAAAATAGCTCATCTGCTGTTCACAGGCATGGAGGAGAGGCGCAGTGGGAAGCGGGAGATGATAACAGTGAATGAATGATTAGTGCCGCAATAGAATGGCAGTGTTGGCAGCAATTAATTAAACTGCTCGGCTTGGGCAGGTGGTGGTTGTCACCTCTAAACTCTTACATGGCACGAGGCCAGGCAATTTGAGGGAACTGCCTCTTTCCCAATGAATCTGCTCAACTCACCAGATCTAGCAGAGAGGGCACGCTCGAGGTCCCCTCTATTAAACAATGTCATCTTGATGGACCCACGAGTCATGCCTTCTCTGTAGCAGCACTTGCATTGTGGAACAGCATCCTGCCCAATGGCCCCCAGCCCTACTGGTCTTTCAGAAGACCTGGCTGTTTCCCCAGGTATTTGGGGCAGGAGGTTAGGAAACCTCTGTTGATGTGATTTTATAATTGGAATGTATTATTTATTTCAAGAGTCGTGCGCTATTGTTTGTAATAAGTTGCGTTAGTCTGTGTACGCTGCCCAGAGTCGCTGCTAGGAGAATGGGTGACCATATAAATTATTTAAATAACGAAATGGAAATAGCTAGTTGACAGAACATGTGACCAGCCTGCACATAATAACTGATTATCATGGCTCTCAGGCATCGCCACGGCAGAAAGGAAAGGGTGTCATCCCTTTCCCCAAATTTAGTAAAAATAAGAATACAGCTGGAGACATGTATCTGAGATGGGCAGCCTATAAATTTACTACATACATACATAAACCCAGAGATGTTGCTGATGGTAGCAGAAGGAGCAATACATAGCTGATAAAATCCTGTTCTCTTTCCCAATTTAAATTGAATTTCTCTGCAGTGCAAGAACATTACATTGATAAAAGACTGACAGATGCTTTGGAAAGCATTGGTCAGCCATTACATGGCAAGGCCTCTGTAGAAGCCAGGTGTTCATCCAAAACGGCCATGCTTGGCAGTTCTCAGTGCCAAGGAGGAGGAGGGCCTGGGCATCTGCATCAGCCTAAAGTGACCAGTAGGAGCCAGGTCCCAACCCTTAACTGCATCAGTAACAAAGCAGTCAGTACAACCTGCCAAATTGTATGAGATCAAGAAGGGTATTGGGATAAAGGGAAAGTTATGAGGACATGGTATAAAAATACATGATTATCAGCACATGTTCTGGAATCATTCTGGAGTTACATGCTGCCAAACTGAAGTAATTAAATAAACCATTTAGGTAGAGGTGAGAAAGAGCTGTAGGTTTCCCTTTCATGTAACATAAAGCCAAGATTGTTTAAAATGATGGTTTGTTGAGTTAGGCATAATGGCCAAGTTGTATGCAATGCTTAGTTACATTACGTGTAAAACAAACTATATTACAGGTACAATCAATTCTCTGAACCAAGTAAACTCTGTTGTTTTTTTCTGAACCAGATTTTCAGAGCCTTTTAATTCTGAATAGGGCATTCCAATGCAAATGTTCTAGTTTTAATGAAGAAACAGAGAAATCCCTCCTTCGTGGATGATCTTCTTCCTTATCAAGTTTCTTTAGCCTGCAAACAATTCAGAAAGATGGCCAATCAAATTAAACGATTGGTTACACTCGACACTATTTGGGGAATCTGAAGGTTTTCCTGGAGACTTTCATCTCAATTCATCTCTGGATGGAGGAGGATGGGAAGGAAGCAAAGATTATCAAGAATATGCTTTGAATTTATTAGTCTAAAATGTGAATGACATAGAAATTAACAAGAAATTAACATAGGAAACATTATAAGGATACACAGAATAGCTTAGCATCTGTGAAGCATCCATTCTCAAGATATGGTTCATAGCGTCAGGGTGGAGAACAGGTGGAAGATTTCACATTCAAAGACTGGTAAGCAAAATTAAAGCATCTGTTATGGGTTATGGGTTTCCCATTTAAAATTGTTCTGAGGTTTCAGAGAATGTGGAGAGTTTATTTCAAATAAGAAAAGCTGAGGGGCTTCCCTCACTTGCCCTTAATCACAATTCATACTGGCAATGTCTTTTTAATTCTGGGTCCTTAAGGACAGTGACCTCATCTCATCCCTAGCCCAGGAATAAAAATAGCAATAACACTTAGACTTATATACCACTTCACAGTGCTTCACAGCCCTCTCTAGGCAGTTTACAAAGTCAGCATATTGCCCCCAACAATCTGGGTCCTCATTTTACCAACCTCAGAAAATGGAAGGCTGAG
>JANHJO010002661.1:64680-84738 GCA_032468235.1 Pseudoxyrhopus heterurus
ACTCTACTCTACTCTACTCTACTCTACTCTACTCTACTCTACTCTACTCTACTCTACTCTACTCTACTCTATTCTTTATAAATGTTCCCCAGATGAATGACCTAAGGACTCCCATATCTTGACAAAACAGGCATAGGGAATCTCTGTCATGTTGGAAATGAATGGAAGTTCTTTTTCTCTTCTGGCTTCCATGTTAATCCTGTCCTGGAGTACAGAATGTTGTTCAGAATCACAAGGAAAGGCTGCATAGGGATATGGGTGACTTGCACAACATGGATGGGGAAAGGAAAAACAAAAAAATGATTCTTTCTAGAATCAAGGGATCGCATCCTCTCCTCACAGTAGTGCCAAGTCTGCAGTGCATCAGAATATGCTAATATTGCCCTAAGTACAACAGTATCCATCCTGAAATACACTCAAAGCCGAAATAGAAAAATAAAGCATCAGTTGGTTTAGGACTAGAATTTCTGTCCAGATTATTTTGAGGAAGAACTGCATGTGAGTAGAGTTTTATAACACCTCCTATCCAGGCCTTCAATACAGTAGAAGAGAATATTTATAATTTGATGTTGAATTGTGGAGTCCTAGTTGCTCCCTGAGCTTGATTGTTTTCTTGCAGACATTTTATTACCCAATTAGGTAACATCATCAGCATCAGTGGTAATGAAATGTCATCAAGAATACAACCAAGCTCAGAAGCACCAAGGACTATGCAGTTCAACATTGTTTTGCTTCCAGTGAATGTATTTTTCCTACTACAATCTGCTGCAATAAACAACACTGTTTCGCTTACAGAACATTCTTACTTCTCATTGATAAGATACAAAACTTGATCCAAATAAATACATCTAAGGCAAGATTAAACCTCCCACACCTCTTTCACTCTGATTCAAGCTACTAGTCATACATTACAACCTGGAATATGAATGAGCACATATTTTTCATGGTGGGCAGATTCAGGAGGCCAACCACTCGTTTAAATTTTTTTTCCTGCTAAATGGCAAAAGATACAGAATATACCGATAATGCGGAAGTATGATTTATTCCTTATCAAACCTCTTAAGAAATGGTCTTGTTTGTCTCTTTTTAAAAGTTACCTGCTACAGTATACATCTTTCTTTACTCGAGTGCCTTTGTGCTCTAACTACCCAACCCTGGAGGCAAACAGCACAAAAGAATGTCTAGGAATGTTCCATCTCTTGACCAGGATTAGCCAGATAGGCTACAGTTCTGATGATCTGTCAGGAGTTCCAGTGCTCCACTATGCAATATGAGTTATTGGAAACAACTTTGTCATAGTAAATACATCTTCTGCACAGCATCAGAATATCTGCAGGTATGGCACATACTTTTTAAGCAGAAGAGCCATATTGAATCTAGAGCAAGGGTGTCAAACTGGCGGCCCATGGGCTGGATGTGACAAGTGCAGGCCACGCTCACCTCAGCTCCGTGAAGGGGAAAAACATCACAAAATGTCACGTGACGGCAACATGACATGGCGAGTTTGACACCTATGATCTAGAGCATCTTTGTACAAGATTGAGACACCTACTACATAAGGACTTCTCAACCTAAGCACCCTTAAGACATGGGGACTTCAACTTCCAGAATGGGGAATTCTGGGAGTTGAAGTCCACATGTCTTAAAGCAGCCTAGGTTGGGAAACCCTGCACTACATGAATGCTTCAACTGTTGCTGCCAGATTGCATCAGTGTCAGCTGGACAAATAGTCTGGCTTGCTATATGGCAGAGAGTTTCTTGTGCCCTTTAGCCAACTGGAGAATATAAAGCTCATTATTCCCATCAGGATGATGAGATTGACTATTAATGTCCTTGAAAGGAAAGAAAGGAAAGGAAAGGAAAAAAATCCTCTTCATTTCTCCCATTTTAAGAATCAGGTTGATGTTATGTTTGTTCCCTGTACAAAAAAAATCACTCTGCCATAAACGGGGTTTAAGCATGAATGCTTAATGCATTTTACTAAAATGCACATCATCTTTAGTGTCAGTTATTCTTTTCTCCTCCCTTCCTTCAGATAAATTGAGGTTAACAAAAAAAAAATCTTTTATTTAAGCTGTCTTGGAAGTGTAAAAAATAGCAATAGCACTATATTTATATACCGCCTATCAGGGCTTGTAACCCTCTCTAAGCGGTTTACAATGTCGGCATATTGCTCCCAACAATCTGGGTTCTCATTTTACCTACCTCGGAAGGATGGAAGGCTGAGTCAACCTTGGAGCTGGTGGGCTTCGATCAGCCAAACCACTGATCTGCAGTACTCTGTTCTTACCACTTGAGCCACCAAAGCTCCCTTTAAGGGTTCAATACCCCATTAATGTTCTAGAGGAAGGTCTGTATTTACCATGTCTAATCAAATGCAGAAATATATATTCTACTGCTATGTAAAAAGTTGAGTAGTCTTCAAATTAAGTACAGCTCCTGCTCAATTCATACAGTAGACATGTCCATGAGGTTGTCTTGGCAACTGTAAGGAAGGAGACGGACATCGTCTTTGTCCAGATTTTTTTTTTACTTCCAGTTTTGCCTATAACCATGAGGTGTCTACTGGACTCTCCTTCATGTAATAACCAGGCCCGACTTTGCTTAGCTTTCAAGCTCAAACAAGGTCAGGCAGATGCTACCCCCTGCTGAGATTGCACTGCTGTGCAATAAAGCAAAACTCCTCCAGCATTGAATGCTTTCATCTGTTTCAAAGGGAACTACTAAAGAGTAAGCAATCAAAGTCAAGTGGCCTAAGTGGCCGTGGAGTCAGATGATCAGGAGACAGGAGGAGGGATGGATTTTCTAAAATGACCTGTTGTTTTGCAAAGAAGCCTATTCAGAAATACTTCATTTTTTATTTTCCAAATTCCAACCAGATAAAAAAGTCAAAATGAAGTCCTTCAGACAAGCTATATGAAACTTTCTAGAGAAGACGAGGCAAGTGAAATTGGTTTTGCATACAAATTTTTTAAAAAAATGAATTAGACTATCAATTTAGTGGGGATTTTAAAAATTACTTTATATCCATTTGTCAGATTATATATAGCTGGGGGCATCCTCTATTTAGTAAGCACTGCAAAGTGAAAATGAAGTCTGCAATGCATCCTTGGGGTATATAAATATTTCTCATATAAACTATCCTTCAATATTACCTAAGTATAATGG
The DNA here is from genome assembly GCA_032468235.1 of Pseudoxyrhopus heterurus. Lineage (NCBI taxonomy): Eukaryota > Metazoa > Chordata > Lepidosauria > Squamata > Pseudoxyrhopus > Pseudoxyrhopus heterurus. The sequence goes on from JANHJO010002661.1 coordinate 67,849, forward strand.
GCATTTGCAAAATGAAATACACATTGAAATATACAAATGAAATGTTTTAATTAAATTGCCCTGCACCAATTTCTGCCACCAAGTTCTTTTACTATCCAGCCATTCTCCTAAGCTATTGGAAACACGATTCCTAAAATTCCTAGCCTGCAAGTTCAGACTCCCTGATAGTTATGGAACTTCACAGTTCAAGTTCACTTGGGGGTCACCAGATTGGGGAAGACTGAGTTTCCCCATCTAATATAAAGCCATAAAATGCAACATGATGCACCAGAAGGGTATGAGGCACCATTCTTCAGATGCTATAACACTTCCCATTCTCAATTGGTTCTGCTAGCATTTTGTCTTAAGCCTGGTCCGTGGTGTCTGTGGCACAGGTTGTATTGTACAAATTCTTAGTGAGATATTGTCACCATGTTTTCTGAATCAGAATCATCAGACACAATTCTATTAAATATCAAATAATTATTTCTAACTTTTGCCCAAGGCTTTGTCATGTTTCAGAAAGTAACAAGACCTTAATTTATATTAGTCAGAAACTACAATTCATATGCAGATTGTTTTTAAAGAGATACAGCAGGGGTGTCAAACTCAAGGCCAGGGTCCGAATCCAGCCCACAATGTGGTCAGATCGTGGGGCCGTCCTGGTCTACCCAATGTGAAGATGAAAGATTAGGACAGCGTGGCTTCGGCCGGGTCTACCCAATGCAGAGGAAACATGCCAGCAGTTTGGGGAGTGACATCAAGCTGGCCATGCCCTCCCAGTTGGCCTCACCCACCCAGCTGGCCACAACCACCCGGGCCCCAGAGGTCAATCACAGTCCTGATGCGGTTCTCAATGAAATTGAGTTTGACATCCCTGAGATACAGCAAGGACAGTGACAGGTGTGGGCACAATATCCCCAAACCAGCTAGGATGTAATGGTCCAATGCCCTTTCATATTTAATCCATGGTCATACTGTGTTTGTCTGCAGACTCAATTTAAAATGCTGGTTCTCGTTTTTTTTCTCCATTAATAACTTGGGATTTGGATAAATTTCCTCATTCAACTTCTGCTGAATTCCTGTTCAACTTCCGAAGCTCTGGTCCATGTAACCTCCAAACCAAATCTGTAGGGAACCAACTGGAAGAAGGCATCCTCAATTATCATGCCAAATGTATAGAATGTACATGCCAAATAATAGCACTTTTACACGCCAAGTAAAAAATGAGACATTTAGTATCAATTTGATTTCTATCCTGTGCTTTATTGCCAATCTTTCCTCTTCTATTTAGCTTTTTCATTTCTTGTAATTTTGTTTTGCTGATAGTTATTTAATTTTGTCCTGTAGCTTAACTAAACACTTTACTATTGTTTTGTTATCCACTTCAATTTTCAAAAGATATAGATGGATACCATTTTAAAGCACGGTTTCTTTTTCTATTTCAGAATTCTGCCCCAGGGATTTCACTGTTTTAAAATGAGACTAAGTCTGAAACCACTTCCTGTGCCGATGCTCAATCTTTTCATCCTGCCAATGTGAAACAAGTACTACCTTTTCTCTTTTTTCCTATTGTCCTCCCTCCCAGCAGGAAAGCAGACAAGGGTTATCACACACACTGGCCAAGACATATTCTCGTCCTCTCCCATGAAATGTGGAGGCATGCTACATCATTTACTTCTACAGAACACTTGGTCCCTAACCTATTTATTTGATCTATAGGGGGAAAGTGATTGCTACTGTATATTATCCCAAAAGTGCTTTTTTTTTTTTACTGAGAATCTCCATAGACATACTGTATGTTATGGTTTTCTGTTTATTTTATGTGATAGCATTGAAATAGCTTAGCGTATTTTGGTGTTTTTCTGTTTATAGAATGCGCAGCAAAATCCTGAACAGAAATAATGAAGTGGTCAGGAATGGCCAATGTGAACCTTTTGCTTCGTTTTGCATTCTGAAGCATAAAAGAATTGAAAATGTTGCACACTAAATCAACTTGTACAGAATCAAGATTGGCAATAGAGAGAACCAATTTTGGACATTCCTCTCCAGATAAAAATAAATTACCTAATGTTATGATGAAGCTCCATATTAGTAAATAAACTAATAGGTTTTTTTTTCCTCAGTTGCTTTCGTTTAGTTTTTTTTTAAAAAGAACATTTCAAACAACCAAAAAGTTACCCCCCTCACAGAACAGCCCTTTACAAGACACCTCATTCCCAACTATAGATTAATACTTCGGTCTTATTTAGGTGGCACATCACTTTTAAGCAAGGGTTCCAGGTTGTTAATGCTATTATATACTTGACCTATTTTAATTTATAGAAGCTATTTAGTCCTAATTTGCAAAAACAAGTGAAAAAGCAGAACAACACAGACACGGATTAGCTTCAGATTTGGATTGATGGTTTAACAAGCCAGAAATTGTATGCCATCAGCAAACACTGATTTATTTTGATGATTGATTGATTTTATTTGCCACCCATCTCACCATAAGGTGACTTAATGCTGGATTTTCAAATCATGGCATGCTTGGTAAATTGCCATCTCAGTTTTGGATGAAACATTAAGCTATAACTTACTTAGGCTTAATTATTATTAATTAAATATCAATTCTTATTATTGCTTAACTTAACTCTTCTATTACTGAGAGTGAATGGATTGCATAGACATTTAGCACACTTATTGTGGCTTAACCTCTCTGGCTGAAACAGCAGGCACACCGATATTGTGACAAAAAAGCAGAAGTATATATTCAATAATTTTTGAAAACTGTTCCACACACTAATTTTTCAATGTTCCTTGACGGATAAATGCAGAGACTACCATTACTAGCCATGGATGAACTTCTGAAATCTGGAATTTTGCAGCAATGTCTCTGGTTATAGCAATATTCTCTTTATAGCTTTTATTTCACGAGCACTTTAGACTTTTAAAAGAAATACTTTATTCCAGTGGAAACTTTTCTCAGAATAACATGGAAGAAAAATCTCCTACTTCTCATCTTCCTGGATTTTTATATCTTTAGTAAAAGATGCGTAAATCTTTTAAATTGTTTTGGAAACATGGCTGTCCAATAGTGAAAAGCCTTTGCTGTAATAGGCGAAGTGGGATTTAGGGAATGAGTTTTATAGCGTAAACAAATGTTCTAAAATAAGGACTACATTCTGACAGCCATGTACACCCTAGAACGGTTGGGCTGCAGAACTATTATAATATTGGCCAAGAGCGATATCATTATTGCTACCAACAGTATGCTTCAGTGTAGAATATTTACGTACGCTGAAAATGAAAACACTGCAAGAATAACCCTGTGCAAATGGGCTAGTTATGAATTAGGTTCAAAGTAGGGACACAGGAATGAACACAAGGTTAGATGGATTGTTTTAATCCTCATGCCTTCAGGCCCTTCTTCAAGAATGGCATCAATGTATCTTAGCAATATGCTTTAGGAACCAAGCCCTAGCCTGGCAGGGTCCTCACCAAATGTTTATGTTTAATCATTAAAGTTAAATCATGCTGGTTCTGCAGGAGTTCAAGGCAATATACAGGGCACTCTCGCCTAAATTTTCTTTACGAGGTCATTTGAATCAAATAGGTTGAGATGAGAGATAGTGAATGGCCTCAGCGACCCAGTAAATTTCCATGGCTGAGAATAGATTTCCACAGTCTCACTCCACCAATTTAAATTAGTATATCATATAGCTGGAACTCATGAACTTCCCATCGGTGGATAGCCAAACAAAATCTGCTGAGTTTAATCTACGTGGTCTTTCATCTACCCTACGCAGATGAAGTTATATTTAATTACATTAATCTTTAACAAAGGAAATGTAACCTTACACAGTCTAATAGGCATCGCAAACTTGAGGAAGCCGTTTTTCACAGTCCTCCTGAAATTACGCTGCACTAATTTCTCCCTCAGCTGCAAAGGACTATCCCAAAGGAAGTTGCCCATTTCAAGGGGTGCAACAAGTGAGGCAAGAGAAAATTCAGCCAGATTGAGAGAAAGGAAGAAGAGTGTTGTCTTGCCAATGGCCCAGAACAAAAATGCTCACTCTCAAAGCAGAGGAGTTACTGCAACCTTGATGATTCTTGGTCAGACACAGCAGAACCTTCTGGGATTAAGAGGAAATGGCTTGACACTCAGACAAGGCAAGCCAGGAAACAATCCTACTCCCGTATCAAAAAATCACCATGGTCAAAGCCAGAAAAATGCTACCAGTGGGAACCACCATATGGGGAAGAGGAGGAGCAACTTCAGCCTCCTTACTTGGCCATAACTTGTAGCATCTCCTTCATGCAGGATTAGAAAAACAGCTACCCATTGACCTGCCCTAAGCACAGACTGATTTGTGTCAGTCTAAAGCTGTAACAAATGTATGGAATGGAGAAGTGGGAAGAACAAGTGGTTGTGATGATCTTGCTCCTTCTTGAGGGCACCTCAAGGCCTTCCTCCTGCTTGAGGGCATTTCAAGGGGGAGTAGAGAGATTTGCAAAGCAGCACATTGAGGCAGGGTCTGGTATGGAAGGAGGCAGCTCACCCTGGGATTTGGTGCTTTCACTTTACAAAGGAGTTCCTGGTACCCGTTCCTCAGTGCCAACAGCTTAGCTATTCCGAGTCATTCTCCATGCAACAACTACCCACCACATACTAGCTCCAATGTCAACAGCAAGCCCAAGTATCACTGCACAGCTGTCACTGTGAGCAGGTGGGCAAAACGTGTGGTGGAATGTTGTCTGGATTCCCAAATGGGAGGGGCTGCATTCCAGAGGGCAGAGGCAGCCAAGGATGGTGAGGAGGAAGAGAGTTAACATGGCTCCTCCCTAGCAATTCCCAGAGTATATTTATAGTGATGCAATTAGCTGCTTCAGTTTGGCAAGATTTCTGACTATAGGTAAGGAATAAAGGAAACTATTCAGAAATAGCTCCACGTGCCTTTCTTGGTTCCTGGAAAATGCTGACAAAAAGGAACACCACAGTTTTTATTACAAGGCTTTTTATCAATGTATGGAAAAGTTTCGATGTATTGGCCTTCAGTGTAATAAAGAAGTCTTCAAGCAGTACTTATGTTGATATAAGTATGAAACCTTTGCTACATAACTTTTACGTATTTCTACAACATATTGGGCTAAAATATGTAGTGATCTCAAAACTAAGCATGACTGGATTTTTCTTAGAATATGAATGGGAGACCAAGAGAAAATGCCAAAGCTGGAGAAGAAATTGGAAATTAAAAATAAAATATCCCAGGAGATAGCAACAACAAGCTACTTCCTTATCGACACTAAGAAAACAACATGGCTGTAGCCTTGTAGTTACCAGTTGAGCATACTGTAACACAAGGTTAACTTTATCCGAATCAACCTGTCTTTTGGAAATACAAGAGAAACTCAACATGAAGTCAACAAATTAGATGATGTTCTGCCCAATTCATGTATAGTTTACTGCACACTGCTTCTTGAGACAGGCAGTGCAATTTTTTTTGCAATTCAATACAAGCTGGACAAAGCTGTGTAAAGCTTATAATAGACTGTGAGCTAGTGAATATGACTTCAATGCACCATACAAACAGGAGCCATATGTAAACAAACATTCAAAGAGAAGCAAGATTTTAACTTTTCCAGTACCAGAAGTAAAAAAATCCCCCCTGACTTTTCATACAGAAATAAAGCTGGTTTTATAATGTGATATAAATAATGGGTATTTTTAAAAGAAAAAAAATTGGACAGTCATTCCTTCGTTTTTGAGCATTTGGTGCAACAGCCCTTGGTAGATATCTTGTTATGTAAGTAGAATCCACACTTCTATGAAGCAAGTTTCAGGCAACTCCAAAGTGGAATGAATTACAACCCTGTGTATAAGAAGCCATCTTCTGTCAATCCATGTTTTTTATCCACATTAGGATTGGGAAAAGAAATCATAGTCATGATTCACATCTTTCTCTTCATGTTGTCATCAAATGTTTGTACAAAAACCTATGGCATGTGATCCCCATGTGATGAGCATTTGGATAAAAGGTATCCAGAAATATTTTGGCTTTCATCCGGAGTGTTATTTTCCAGTGATATGGTCTACTGGCACTGTTTCCTTTTTTGAGAATGGAAGTTTAATGTTAGGGGGCGCAGAACCATGAGGAGTAATATTTGGGGTTTTTTGACCTTCAGATGCTTGCAAGAGATGCTGCATACTCAGTTTGAATATAAGGCGGGGATCCTGATCAGGCAAAGACGGGCAGTTGCAACTTTCCCTTATTTTAAGTGCCTGCAAACAGAGAAAGGGTGCGTTATGACACAAGCAAAAAAAACCATTAATCACCAAAATTTACCCCAGAAATCCATAATTCCAATCAAAACCTCAATGTTGCCTCATTTACAGTTCAATATTGTTGGCTTGGATTAAAAACTTTTTTAAAAAACATTTTTAAAAAAATATAACACTTCCACCTATTTTGCACACTACCAATACTTTTAGAAAAAAAAGTAACATTTTGATTTGCACATAGTCCTCTCAATGTTGCTTCTAAAAATTCACTAGCAGTAGACCCAGTCATTTCCACTTACCAATCAATAACTTCACAGATATTTGCAGTGACAGAGTTTTCTCTTATTCTCTTGTTGAACATAAGCCACTGCATGACTGCATTAATGTCAAATGATATTACTCAAGCCAAGCATAACGATTTGGGTTATTTCTTAAAAAGAGGAAACTCAGTGCCTTTCATACTAATGTAGCATTTTTTTAAAAAAAATCTTGCAGTGTTTGGGGTTTTTATAAAACAGAGTATTGTACCCATCTTTCCCTTTGTTTAGTTTATTTATTTAAATTAGCAGAACATCGCCAACAGAGCCCAAGTCGCAAAAGACGTAGCCCAGCTTAACGTAGTATTTTATCAAGTTTGAGGGGGTAAGAGGGGCCTGATTAAACATACTTCACACTGTTTTATCATCCATTAAATACAAGATGAAGGCTGTAGGCGTGAGAGATAGAGGGTTATGCTCAGCATGGAACCTTTTGAAACTTTAGGCCAGTCAAAATGATATTTGCAACAATTTCCTGCCTGAAGATTTATTGCTGGTACTGAAAATTTAGACTCACCGAGGGAATGTCCTGTGCGGACTGTTTTGTTTTATTTAGTGCCAATAATGTTGTGGACCACAAAGTAGTTTAAGACCTGTTAGTGGGTTATAGCTTGACCTATGGTGCATTGCAACAGCAGAAATACATTGTATAGATATATGGAAACAAATAATAGTGATATCTATTGTTGTTTATTTGGAATAAAATTCCATTTAGTCGAATTATGCTTCCTCCATAGTATATTTTGGACTTCAATCTAAAAAATGGCTGCATGCATGTATGTGCATGTGAAAATAAAGTCTTAGGTCTGGAAAAATACAGTTTTTTCCATATTTACAAATCCCATCTCTGCAATGTTCCAAAAAGAGTAATATTCCGCCGTGGTGCCCCATTTCCACCATTCCCAAATGTGTTTCTGTGTCAGTACAAGGAAATGAAAGAAAAAAACACCTTTTCTTGAAGTATGGACAGAACATTATGCAATTTGCTTCAACAGAGCAGAATAATTAATCATGAAATCTTTCTGCAAATTTGAATGCATACTATTTATATGTTCCCAGGGCTAAAATACGAAAATAATGAATATGGCATATGCAGGAGTTTGACACCTTTCCTTCTAAATGTTTCCAACAGCGTCAAACCCCACAAGGCAGTCGAACTTTGGAAACAAGGATCACTTGGATTTCAGGAATGAACTTGACTGCAAATAGGATACTGTGGCAGAACCTTGAAAGCCTGCCAAAGCAATTCTTCACATCAATTTATATCTAGCGCCATAAAGGCAGAATTAATAGGTAGTCCTCGACTTACGACCACAGTTGGACCCCAAATTTACACTGCTAAACAAGGCAGTTGCTAAATGAGTTGTGCCTCATTTGATGAGGCACAACTTTTTTGCCACAGTTAAGTGAATCACTGCAGTTGTTAAGTGGATCGTGTGGTTGTTAAGCAAATCTGACTTCCCCTATTGATTTTACTTGACAGAAGCCGACTGGGAAAGCTACAGATAGTGATCACAGGACCGTGGCACATTGCAATTATCATAAATACATGCCAGTTACCAAGTGCCCAAATTTTGACCATGGGAATCCAGCAACAGTCGTGTGAAAACTGATCATAGGTCACTTTTTTCAGTGCCATTGTAATTTCGAAGGTCACTAAATCAATGGGTTGTAAGTCGAGAATTTCCTGTGCTTTGAGTCTCTTGGACAAGCTTAGCCCCTCCTTTTTCTGAGACATCAATACTTCATTCTAAAGGCACTAATCTCTCCCCACATAAAGAACCTCTCCAGGAGAAGGAATTCGTTTCAGGATTTAAGCAAGGAAAATCCCCCATCACTTACTCCACCCAACTGATTGCTAATTTCATTTTGAAAGCCTGCTAATGTTAAAGGGAAAACTGTATTATCTGTCCCTTAACAACAACTTACCTTCTTCTAGCATTAACTAGTGCTAATTCCTCCCTGTTTGTTATTCAGCTAACCCCATATTCTTTCACCAAAGCAAATAGAAAACATATGAAGTAATACAGTATTCCTTTGTTATTTTGATTTACATGTCTGTCCCAACTCAAAGCCAATTCTGGGTGGACTACAATTAAAATCAATGCAATAGCTAAAAGAGAAATAGGAACAACAATAACACCACAAATAGCATGTAATGAGGAAAACACATACTATAACCATACACACCAAACAAGCATACCAATAATTTATCCTAGAGCTTAGGGGGAAAAGCCAGGTTTAAATGTCTAAAGCAATGGCCCCCAATCTTTTGGGTACCAGAGAGCAGACCGAAGAGGACATGGTTTCACATGCTGCCTATACCCCACAGATGGGGCTTTGCTTGTTTGTGTGGCCCCGTTTTGGCATGCCATGGACCGATACCAGTCATTGACCAAGGGTTGGGGACCCTGGTCTAAAGACTTCCATAGCCAGGGCAATAGCATCTGGAATAAGTTGCTATTCTAGAAGATAGGCACCATGACAAAGCAAGCCTGCTTTCTAAAGCTCACATTAGTTAATGGATGGGATTTGCTGTTAGACTCTGTTGGATCTTACAGGCAGGCAGAAATAATGGGAGAGCTGTAAATGCTGCAATAATTATTATTCAATTTAGAGCAAATTAAATGATCTGGATCTTTTTCAGTCAGGGTTCAGGTAGGGTTATGGGACTGAGATCACACTCTTAGATGACCTCTGGTGGGGGAATGCGACCATCCTCGTTATTCTTGACCTCTCAGCAATCTTTGATACGATCATGGTATCCTTCCGGGCCTGCTTTGGGGGTGGGTGACACTGCATTGTGCGGATTTTCCTCCACCTTCTGTGGTTAGTTCCAGTCAGTGTTGATGTCAGGAGGGAGGAAAGAGGTCAGACTGCAGCCCCTACTTTGCGGGGTGCCTCAGGGCTCAGTTCTCTTTCCTCTCCTATTTAATATCTACATGAGGCTGCTGAATACTGCAATGTAACAATTTGGGACAAGGTATCATCAATATGCTAATGATACTTAGCTTTATATCTCTATCACAGCTCATATAACTAGCTGTTGGGCCTTTTGTTTATTTTAAAGCATTGGATAAGTTATCCAAAGATGACACTGGAAAATGAGAGCCCTATAGAAAACTGATTGCAAATTGGATGCTGGAAGTTGGCAATTGAATGCAGATTGACAATTGGATACTGGAAGTTGCTTCAGCAGAGGAAGCTGAATTGGGAAGTGAGAAATGCTGTAGAGCAAGGCTCTCCATACTTGGCAACTTTAAGATGTATGGACTTCAACTCCCAGAATTCTGAGAATTGAAGTCCATACATCTTAAAGTTGCCAAATGTGGAAACCCCTGCTCTAGAGCAGGGGTTTTCAATCTAGAGTCCACAAATTCTTTGGGATCCATGGATAGATTTCAGGAGATCCGCAAAGTTGGATGGGAAAAATAACTTTATTTTCACTAAATTCTAAGTAAAATTTAGCTTTTCATTCAATAATGTATGGAGGCAATGAAGTAATTTATGATCTCTGGATAAAGATATTTGTTAACTTCAATAAATCTCATTATTTAAAATTATTACATTCAAAAAAGGGCACTGTCTTGTTATTGATAAATGGATTAATAAAGAAGCGCAGTTATTATTATATGACATACTTGTTACTTTTTAGTATCTTGGTAACTATGCTTGAGCTTAATTGGCTTCCTTTGTAATAATCTATATCTCTGCATGCTATGTTATGCATTTAAATACATTTTTTTATGAAAAGGGGTTGTTGAGTTCACCAGACTCTCAAAAGTGTCTCTGGCACAGAACAGTTATGAACTCCTGTTCTAGAGGAAATGGATTATCTGGACCATTTCAATCAGGATTCAGAGCTAGGCATAGGAAAGTAATGGCACTGATTGCTCTAGAAAATGACTTTTGTTGGAACCTCATGGAAGGAGCACTCTTCCTCCTAGTCTTATCAGACTACTCAACTATCTTTGATGCCACTGATCATCTTCTGGACAAACTGGAAGGGCTGAAAATTACTGTATTACAGTGGTTTCATTTCTTCCCAAGCAGGCACTACACTACAGTAAGGGTACAGGGGAGGAGAGGTCAGTTCCACAGGTTCTGCCTGTGGGATTTTCCAAAGACTGAGTCCTTCACCTCTGTTGTTTAACATATGTATGAGGATGCTGGAAAAAGAGTCATCTATTGGGCTGAGATGAAACAACATTAATATGTTGTTAATATCTATACATACTGGCACTCTGGGCTCAGCCACACAGATGCTGTTATAATCTTGATTCAGTTCCTGGAAGCTGTGAGTGTCTGGATAAAATGATAAAGATAAAGATAATATAAAATAAAATAAAATAAACCTAAACTAGACAGAGTTCTTCTATGTCCAGAGATCAACTGGTTCTCCTTCTGCTCAAGAGATAAACGTGGATAGCATAGCACTCACCCTGAACTAGGAGATACGAGATTTAAAGGTCCTCCTGTATTCATGGCTATTTGCTAGGCAGTTGGAGGCTGTGGCCAAAGATGTTTGTCCAGCTTCAGCTAGTGGACCAAACATATTTAGAACATATCCACTGATGATAATAGCAGTTTATTTTTAAGGACTGCTGCAGTGCACTCTACACCAATCTACACCTGAAATTCAGAAGCTGCAACTGATATGGAACATAATGGTCTACTTACTAGCAACCAAAAGTTACTACACCTGAGTTACACCAATACTGCAGTTGTTGCACAAGTTCTTAGTAGGCTTCTGGGTATTATTCGAAGTGTTGGGTTTTTTTTACCAATAACTTAATCTTGTATGAATACTCTATCCCATCTAGTAATTAATCAAACCCTGACTATCCCATCTAATAGCCATGAATGTTGTGTATCTTTAGGTGTTACAAGTGTCTTTGCTTTGAACACACTATATGTAAATTTCACTGAACATTTATTTTTACCAGGAGGGTGAAGGAAAAACTAAAGTCAATATTCAGTGTCACTATACACATTTATGTTTTTCCTTATGTTTTCTCTGGCCATACTTCAAGTACCTTGGCTTGAAGTTTTCATTATATTTTGGGGAAAGTAGTTAAGCCAAAAAAAAATAGATTCTGGAACTGATAGGAACAAGAACTGTATTAATATCATTATCAATTCATTTCCTTCTTCCATGTGCTAAATTACAGAGCGCTACATGTTTGCTTTATTAATTAGACCAAACAATGCCAATACTTGACAGTACCTATCTAATTCCAAGACTCATCTTTCCTGGGAAATCCTCCCTTTATTGAACTGACTTAGAAGGAATCCTAGCAGAATTGAATCTTAGCAAGAAAAATAGCCTAATCTTGGTCCATTACCACTTTTCCCATTTAAAACAGCTCAAGAAATTCACAGCATGATTAAAGCACTCTCCTGAGATTTAATTTGATATCGGCTGTAATCCACGCTGCATCCCAATGTTCTCTCATTGTTATTTCGCATTTTTAAAATATTATTTATTCTTTGGGAGGTAAGAAGACACGGGCTTACTAGATGAAAGGTATGCTTTGCATGATTCAGCTCCATTTGTGCTTTGGGGCATAACAGATCTATAAGAGAGGTCTGGAATGGATAACTACTCAATTAGAAATTGCTATGCCTTGAACAGTTAAAAACAGAAAAAAGGCTGAAGATCCTACATCAGGAAACACTGTCTTCATTTATTTCTGCTCATAAAAGCTCTTTCAAGACATAGGAATTCTGCCAGGAGAAGAAACATCAACCAACAGAAGTACAGTTCAAAGCCCAATAGTTGCTCCTTTCTTGCAAGGCAGAGACTTCTTAAACGTGTTTTCAGTGTTAGAAACACTTTCTTGACATGTACCTAGCAAGCACAAGCAGTCTATATTGTTTGATACCATGTGACAGCTCTTGAAAAAGATGCAACTGGGATGGACTGAGAATTCATTATTTCAATTCTGCGTTTGTGAATGTTTCACATTGTGGCTCAGCGTAAAGTCCGCATGGCATTTAATGTGATCAGAGGTGCACAAAGACAGAACTACATGATTTACCTGAAACTCCTAGAGCTGTCCTGAGCTTGCAGTTAGCATTAGTGGTCAGACCAATATTTCTTCCAGACTGAAAGTTCTCACCACCACCAATTTGGCATAGCATCACAAATGTATACAAATTGAGATTATGAACTGCAAGAGTTGTGACATTTAAAGAAGGCCTAAAAGATAACAGATAAATGATGCCTATGGAAGCTTTGGCTGTGTCTTGTCTAGTAAGAAATGTGTACACAGATTATATATATTCTGTGCCCTATTTTATGACATGCTCTTTACACCTCATCCCTTAAGTATATAAGTATAGATTTAGTACACTGTACTTTCTGCCAAATTCTGGTTGCTTCCCCAAAGCAGATGCCACATTCATTATGTATATAGAAAATAACATCCACTGTATCACTTAAGAGTTTGGGTTAGTGGAAGTATGGTTACCTTTAAAAAGGCCAGGCTGCAAATTATCCCCAAGGAACAGGACTCTAAAGTTTTGTAAATATCATTTTTGTTTTTGCAAACATTACAATTTTATAGTCAAGTAAAATAAATTTTAAAGAAAAACACAGTAAACAAAATATATAGTCTCCTGAATTACAGTGCTAACCTCAGCCTCACTTTCAATATGTGAAGAAATAACCCCAGTTTGGGAATCAATGACACAGTTTAAAAATAATTTATGGTCTCCACACAAGTTTGTCTGCTCATCATCTGCTTACACACAAATTCACAGATCAGTAGCATACATAGTATCCTAAATTATACATTCCCAGAATACTTTTCTCCATCAATCTTCGATCATCCAAGTGTTAAATTTCCCCTCTTACTTGCTTATCTTAAATCTGTACAAACCAATTCTGTATTTCAGATCTCTCCTCAAGGATTTCTTTTTCCATGCTAAATTGAAAATCTCCTTCCACTTCTTGCTATAAAAGGAATAGTTTTTCCTTAAATAAATGTGCTGGTGTTTTAAAAAAAATTGTCATCTTCCAGTCTCAGCAGATTAGAAGCAAGAATGTGTTCTTAGTTTCTCACTATAAGTAACATTTGGTTATAATCATGGAAAGCATCTAAGATACAGTAGTATTCATCATTTACTGCAACTCTTGTTTCTATTACTATGACATTGAGTGGATGGTTAGATCTGTAAAATAACAATAACACCATCTTTCCACAAGAGTATAGCATTTTTTAAAATATGCATTATGGTCACAAAACAAAAAAGCATATGAGTGTTTCCATTTCAAAAGGTGCATTAAGGTACATGGGGCTGCTTCAAAAGAAAAACATATGTGAAGTATTTTAATGGAAATGACCCACAATCACAGCTGTACAGGTTGATCTTTGTAAAAATCTGAAAATCCCTCCTTTTTGCAATTAATAATAAACTTTAGCAGTTGGCATTAACTTAACTGAATTCAGTTTAAATGATTTCTGAGTAGGCATACAGGAATTATACAGCGAGATTCATTCAAATTTTGAGCTAGTTTGTTGGACAGAAACTGGAGATAGGGGACAGAGAATGGTTACATGCTTAAATTTCCAGTACAAATCAGAAATGTAAACTCAAAGACTTTCTCCAATATTCCCAATAATTTAATATTTTATGTAATATTTTTTTATATCTTTTATATGTTTTTACTCTGTACACCGCCCTGAGTCCCTTGGGAGAGGTCGGTATATAAATGTGTAAAATAAATAAATAAATAAAATAAATAAATACTGCACTATAATAAAGTATGGTGAAGAAAGTAGGGCATTTTACAAAGAAATGAAAGGGATATAAAATCGGGAAAGAAACCAGATTCTATCAAACTAAGTAACATAAATCTAAATAAATTGTCTATGAGACTTAAATACATCTGCTTGCTCTGTCAATAATGCTTTGCATGAAACTTGACTAGAAACAGTTCAGATTGCTCATTTATACAGTGCACGAAGACTTGAGCATCTATATTTCCTGGAAGTATATTTTACATTACAGAATTTTTATCTCTGTGTGTTTCCTGGTGTATTCTGTGTTGTGGTTACAATTTTGCAAGTAATTTTCTTGATGTTTTAAAAACAGTGCACTATCCATCTACTTGCTGGCCAAAACATTTTGATCAGCTTGGTAAAAGTAGCCTGAATTATAACCAGTAGAGTAGTGCAAAAATTTGAGTGTTTCAATTTGATGAACTTCAGTCAAATCACCCAATTGAAGCAGATTTGCCAACTGAAGCAGAGATCTGGCTTGATGCAGGAAATCAAATAGGTGTCTTTGAAATACTTAACAACCTTTTGAGCTAGTTCATTTTTATTTTTTTTACTGTGGCTAAGGTTTTTCCAGACAATATGCTGTGTTCCAATCTCATTTCCAGCTAGGATAGAATTGAGTGATGGGATGATCTCCCTGACATTGTTATGAGCCACCAACCAAATGGTTTAATATCTCATTAGGTTCTATGTCTATTAAATTATTTTGGGGTGGAAATACTAACATTCTTTTGGGCTTCGTTCACTTTTTCGTCTTGAAATGGGGCCAGTCACAAGCTTTGACTTTGCTTTCTCTTGTGCTTACAGATTGTTACATTTCTATGCTGATTTTCAAACACAACCTGAAGTTCAGCTCTCAGCATTCTAATGATGGGCTCAGGGCTTCTTTTACTTTTACATTTTGTATAATTTGGGCCAAGATGAAAACTCTTGACAATTACAGAATGAATGCCAGGATAACACAGAAACAGGACTGGAGTGTAATGCTACAAATGCTATTTTCTCAGTGCCAGATTTTTTTTCTTCTCTTGGCTTGCCTATCTCACTGTGCCATCCGCTTCTGCTGCCTCTTTGAGCTAATTAACATAGAGTATTGGCAGCAAGAGGGACTCCAGATGCAATTGAGTCCTGCCAGTGATAAGTGGGCCCTTTCCAGGAAGGGCCAAGCTTGCCAATCAATTATGCTAACCCTCCTAGCATCCCAGTGATCAAAATTATAATTCCTCACAAGAACAAGTCAGTAGTCATTCTTCCAAGGCCTCTCAGAACATGGTTTACCCTGCCTAGCATGCTACCGTACTAGAGTCGGTACCAAGGAGATCCTTACCAGATTGCCTCAAACTTGTCAACTATCAACATTGTAATTGGAGGGAGAGAGAGAAGAAAAAAGAAAGATAGAGCTTATTTTTAAAACCAATTTTTTAAAATTATATTTTTGCAGGATTAAGTCAGATAGATTAGATAGACACACACATACATATTCTTTTACTGGGTGATTTGGAGACCATTGTTTTGACTTTTACCATAATAACCTCTGCAAATTTATTATAAATAAATACTCCTCATAACTAAAATTTGGTAAATTCAGGTAGTCTTCAACTTTCAACAGTTCATTTAGTGTCTATTCAAAGTTACAACAGCAGTGACAAAAGTCACGTATAAACATTTTCTACACTTATGACTGTTTTAGCACCCTTGTAGTCACATGATCAAAATTCAGACGGTTTGCAACTGCCTCATATTTATGATGGTTGCAGCATCCCATGGTCATGTGATCACCTTCTGACAAGCAAAGTCAATGGGAAAGCCAGATTCAGTTAACAACCGTGTTACTAATTTAACAATTGCAGTGATTCATTTAACAACCATGGCCAGAAAGATTGTAAAATGGGGCAAAACTCACTTAACAACAGTCTTGCTTAGCAATAAAAATTTGGGGTTCAATTTTGGTCAAAAGTCAAGGACTACCTCCATCTTCTAAAGAATATACTACTATTTTCATGTCATTATTTCAAAAGATGATGCAGCTTCAGACTTTTTGAAATTTCTCTCTTATAAGTTATGAAGTTATTTTTTTTCCTAATTAGACCTCAAAAATGATTTGAATTGAATAGAACTGTCCTCAAATCATAAAGCTGATTTAAATCACATCTTGTGAATCTCATGTCTCCAATTTGATCAAATCCATGATGGTTCACACTGATTAACAATCAATAAATCCTTCCTCTCCTTCTTCATTTTAGAGTCTAAAGATTTTGTCCTAAGTTTTGTACTGATTTATTGTCATCTGATAAACAATTCTGTTCACCTATGTTGGATCCTTCACTCTCTGTTTTGTAACACTTTTAAAATGTTGGGTGCAACTACCTCCCACATTTTAGTTGGCTTGGACTAATCTTTGGGGCATGGGTTAAAAATCAAGATTTCTTTTTTGAAGAAGTGGCAAGGAATGTTTCTAATTCTGCTACAAAAAAGTAGATTTTGTTTGGACATTAGGAAAAGTTCCTTATGCTAAATGTCTGTGGAGATTCTCAGTCATCCA
>JANHJO010002668.1:0-14917 GCA_032468235.1 Pseudoxyrhopus heterurus
AAAGGAAAGGAAAGGAAAGGAAAGGAAAGGAAAGGAAAGGAAAGGAAAGGAAAGGAAAGGAAAGGAAAGGAAGAAAGATCACAGAAGATACATTAATCCTCGAATACATTCTGGAGGTTGCGTGGCACAGGAAATATTGTGCGGGTGGAAAAATGAATAAGTAGATTTGGATAAATATCAACATATCCTAGAACAGTTGTTCTTAAACTGTTTGATTAAATTACTCTTTTTCTCAGTCTTGAATAATATAATTATCCCACCTACAAAAAAAAAAAATCCGTTACGTCAATGTCTTGGGGGATCCTTAATTCAAACAAGTAATTACAAATTGCTCTATTACCCCCAGGCCATGCTCAAATTACCTCCTTGGGCATAATTGCCCCCAGTTTAAGAACCACAATCACAGAAGAAGAAACCTCTTTTCTTCCTTAGCCAATAAAGAAAAGAGGTTTGACATTTCAGCAAGAAATCCAAAGCATTTTTTCCAATCAACCATATAGCATTAAGAGAAAAGAAAAGTTTTGTAATGGCCTTACAATCCCCAGATTTAAACTTTATTGAAAAACTGTGGGAAGACCTCAAACATGCAATGCATGCAAGGGAAGAATGTGTGGAAGAAGAAAACGTATAGCCAGATGGCAAGGCCCTTTTCTTACTTTCTACCATTTCCAGCATTTCGTACTTCTCTAGAGAGCCAGCTCTTTGTATAATATGGCCCAAATGTGATCATTTGAGCCTGGATATTTGTGTTTATACTCTATGGCAGGGTGTCAAACTGGCGGCCCACAGGCCAGATGCATCACACACAGGCCACGCCCACCCCAGCTCCTCAAAAGCAAAAACCGGCATGATATGTCATGCAATGCGATCGAATTTGATACCCTTGCTCTATGGCCTACAACCAGCTCATCAGAGATTAAAATCCAGCAAAAGCTTCCTTAGGTCAATGGAAGACTTTGAACAATTTAAAAGTAGAGAGGACCCATGGAAAGCTACAAAGAATCAACACTGGATGGAACCAACACAGGAAGTGATACCTGGGGCTGAAGAAAGCTGGGAAGTATGGAACTCGTTGAATAGACTCTGCACGGATACAACAAGATCCAGAGACATTCTGAACTAATGGGACTATCTGGTGGCTTCTGCCCTTTGCAGTTGTGGTGACATATATAAACCTGCCCTTTGTCTCCCGATCAGTGTACATTTGAGGACTTCTTGGCAGCACAACAGAACACAATGTTGCTAGTTTTTGGACAAGATTTACTTAACATACATATTTTAATCTTGTATTTTATATTTTAAAATTTATGTTGTATACCTCATTTTAATTATGATGCTTCTGACATGAACAAACAAACAAACCTTAGCATGCTGACTCTCCATTCTCTGCTTCGATTGCTCAAATCCTGGCCATGCATGGAAGGGAACTCCTTTGGCAGGATGGAGAAACAGAGGTGGAATCTTCAGGATTTTACCTCCATTTCTGCACCCTCTTAGAGACAGGAGGGAGTTCCTTCAGTAAGTGGTAGGAACTTGCAACCTTCCCTGCTGGCTTCCCCACTGACTTGCTGGGAAAACCGGCAGAGAAGATTGTAAATGGCTATCACATGATTACAGGGCACTTGGCAACTGGTCATAAGCACAAACAGATTGCCAAGCACCCAGATCACATCACATGTTGGGGGGGCGGGGTTTGCAATATTGTGTGATAGCTAAAAGTGTTTTACCTTTCTGAGACTGTTGTAATTCTGGACTGTCATTAAGGAAATAATTGTAACTACCTGCATATCAAACTGGAACTCTTGCAATAATATAGTCAGTTTGATTTCTGTGTACTCTAT
Organism: Pseudoxyrhopus heterurus; assembly: GCA_032468235.1. Lineage (NCBI taxonomy): Eukaryota > Metazoa > Chordata > Lepidosauria > Squamata > Pseudoxyrhopus > Pseudoxyrhopus heterurus. The sequence continues at coordinate 1,842 of JANHJO010002668.1, forward strand.
TTGGTAATATTCATGTATGCAGGCATTGTTTTAGTTGTGTGAAGATTGTGCAGTAATGAAGAAATAATTCGATTTGTAGAAATTTGTAAGTCATTTTTCTGCTACTTTTGTTTCCTCAGCAAACTAAGTTTTTTTCCTTGCTAACTGTGGCATTAGAGTTTCAAACCACAATATTTTATTTGCATGTTCTGTTTATTTCTGATTGAACTTGACCATAAAAACTCATCAACCTCCTCTTCATCATCAGTTCGGAACATAAATTTGGGTAACCATTGTACTGTATTTGTGAGATGCCAACAATGTCTAACTGGTATTATCCAACTGTACTTGGCCGAAGTACTGCCTTTGCTATATCCTTCCCGATTATCAAAATCACACTATTCTTTTTGTGTCCTGACTACTAAATTAGTAAACATAAGCAGCCAGATGTCATGAAGTCTTTAATCTTGTTGGGTTAAAAACAGTACTATGAAAGAATCTCAGCTGTTCCTCAGTAGCATGTTGAGTGCCATCCAATCTGAGGGGCCCGTCATCTTGCATTATATCATCAATCATGTTATCTTTTTGATCCATGTGTTTTTATTGGTAAAATACAGGAGTACAGGTAGTCAAAAATTTCTGTCGCTAAATGAGACATTTGTTAAGTGAGTCTTTTACAACCTTTCTTGGCACAGTTGTTAAGTGAATCACTGCACTTGTTAAATTAGTAATACAGTTGTTAAGTGAATCTGGCTTCCCCATTGACTTTACTTGTCAAAGGTTGTAAAAGGTGGGCATATGATCTCAGGGAACTACAACCGTCATAAATAGGAGTCAGTTGCCAAGCTTCTGTGTAGGAATATTGCTGGTGGAGACTAGTTCTCTGAAAGGTTTGGTCATGGAGGTCGAGGCAAACCTCGCTGCTTCTGGTGTCTAAACCTTTGGGTGAACTCTGAATGACCCTGCATGGCCTTATTCCTATTATCTCACCTTGAGAGCATTCTCATGATCTCACCCTCAGAAGCTCTGTGCCCCCCTTGTTCAGTACCAGGAGGGAATAGCTTTATCTCTATGATGTAATACACTGTCTTTGCTGTTACCTTGTAATGTAGTGAATAAAACTAGCAGAGAGGCTCAGAGCTGGGCTTTTTCCTCTCACCTTTCTTTGAACCTGCCAGCAGTGTGTCTGTCTCCTTCAACACTTCTGAATTTTGATCACATGACCATGGGGATGTTATGAAAAACGGTCATAAGTCACTTTTTTCAGTGATGTAGTAGCTTTGAACAGTCACTGAATGAACTGTTGTAAATAGAGGACCAGCTGTAGTTTATTGTTGTCTTCTCCCACATACTGTATGATGCTTTTACCATTGTCATCTTCCTATACTGATATTGCCCGGTAGAAAACATATTAAAATTGCAGGCTGGTAAATCTTATACCTCTTAAGAGTTAAATGGATACACTGCTTATTGAACCCATGAGGGAATAAATCAAGATCACTGAAAAAATGATTTAACTGGGTTTCTATTTGACATCAATTAAATAAATTGTTCTGTTTGATCAATTGTTAAATGAAGGACACACCCTCTTTCCAATTTGAGGTATTTTTTTCCATTCACCTTAAACTTAAAACTTTGTATCTATTTATCTCCTTACTTACTACAGTAGTTGAATTCATGGAAGTATTCTGTATTACTCATGCAAGAAATAATGTAGACCATTTATTTCCTGTGCAATCACTGGTTTTGCCACTTAGAAAATAAATACAATTGTTAGAGAGTCTGTATTTAAAGTAGTGTTGTTTTTTTCAGCAGTAGAATTAAATAACAATAATGTTACAAATATATACATAGGAAAAAGCTATGAGATTATATCCATTATTTTATAAACTTCATTCCATACATTTATATCAAGCATTTGGCTGCATGCAACTGTATTCATCTAGTCAAGTTTTCTTACTGATTGGCTGAACAGATAAATTGATTTTAATTAGGAAAGGAGATTATGGTTCCCCTAGGTAATATTCTGAGCTTTAAATCTAGATCTGTGCATACAGTACTCCCTTCCTCATTTATGCTATGCTTTTTATATTTCAGCCATAATGTTTTTAAAAGAATCTCTTTTTAAGTATGGCAAAACATTTGATTAATATTGAAGGAGAAAATGTTCAGTAGGAATCCATAAGGTAAAATCCCATGTTATCAGATGTAAAGAAATAGTGGCTATAGTTGCACCAAATGGTGCCTTTGGTTAATTTAACCCTGATTACTGGTATTCTTTTGTACCTTAAGCTATCACCTTGTCCTCAGTTTTTGACGAAATACTGATAACAAGTATAAATTAAGTATGAATAATTATTAATTACCTTTAATGTATAAAGTAAACTTATAAAGCCCATACAAATATCTTGGTCTTAAATATCTAAGACTATATTTGGACAAATTCATGGGAAATCATAGATAAGGACATTATTCTTTATTCATCATATTCTCATTACTAATACATATTTGATCTTTCTTTCTAAATTCATAAATTCAAACAATTGTGGGAAAGAACTAAAAGATTTTATTTACACGTCATGGATATAAAATGGTTTGTTTTGTTTGGGGTTAAGTAATCTGTGGATCTAATAATTACAGTTTGAAAGCTACAACTTCTATCAATAAAGTTATGTGAATATTAAGCCATTATGGCTTCTCTAACATGGAAAATAGATTTTTGGTGAAAAACAGAAAAATCCTGATTTCTAACAAATTTCCACAATGTGAGAACCAGAATCTTGATGGTGTCAAGTACAGTTGGAGACTCCACATCACACGGCAATTTCCAGAGAGCAATTTCAACTTGTAGAGAACAACTATCCCAGATCTGATTTGTTTTATGGAATCTCAGCATAAAGAAATTTCAAACAATGTTCATGTGCAACCCAAGATATTTTGTAGTCCAAGGAAAAAGTGGCACTGAATGATTGGCATCTAAATCTCACTTCGGTATATCTTTATCCAGAGACAGCAAGCATCTGGTTCTCTCTTCTCCCTTATGTTATTTCTTCTTATATTCAACATTCTGCCTGAAGCAATCTGTTTGTGTGGATATTTGAATGATTTCATTTGCAACCTAATTAAAAAAAGCCTCATTGATTGTTTTATACCATTCAGGCAAAAAACTTCAATACTTCATTATGTTTTTCTTAAGAATTAATTTGGTTTTGTTTATTCTGGCATATTCTGGTTTTATGGTATATAAAATGAGCTACCTTCATTTTTAAAAAAGTCTATCAAAAATGCAGGGATATGATAGAAATGAGAAAATATGCAAAGCAAAATGAAACTATGTATAAATAAATGAAATAAAGCATCCATATTCCCTGAATACTTTAGGAATTAATGCATAGACATACCATCACAAAAAACACAGACACACACACAAGGTTTAAAAAAGAAATACAAAAGTGTATACTTTCATTGTTCATACTTCTACCTAAAAAAGAAATGTGTGTAAGTAAAAGTGATCTATTAAATTGTTGATAAATTTAACGAATTATGCACTAGCATTATACAACAATACAGATTTTACATCATGAGCAACCTATTTATATGATCAGCTCATATAAATAGGTTGCACTTTATTACTGTATATAATCAGATATTCATTTTATCTTGTGTAGGAAGTAAAGAAAGCAGATTGTTCATTAACTAATTTCTGTCTTGGAAGATAAAATTATGAATTATGGGTTAGTCCTTGACTTACGACCACAATTGAGCTCAAAATTTCTGTTCTTAAGTGAGACATTTCTTAAGTGAGTTTTGCCCCATTTTACGATCCTTCTTGCCACAGTGAAGGATCACCAAAGATGTTAAGTTAAGTTAACCCAGTGAAGTGAATCACCAAAGTTGTTAATAACCTGGTTGTTAAGTGAATCTGGCTTCCCCATTGACTTTGCTTGTCAGAAGGTTGCAAAACGTGATCACATGACCCCGGGACACTGCAACGGTCGTAAATATTGAACCAAGCCAAGCTTCTGAATTTTGATCACATGACCATGGGGATGCTGCAAATGTTGTAACTGTGAAAATAGTCATAAGTCACTTTATTCAGTGCTGCTGTAACTTTGTCACTGAATGAACTGTTGTTAAGTCGAGGATTACCTGTATGAAAAATAATTTTAAGGCCCCTGGCATAGGGGAAATGGACACTTCGCCTTCAGGAAATTCTATTTCCTTGCAACCTGGGTTGCAATTTTATTTCTAGGGTGGTAATGTAGTGCCATTTTAGGTTATTGCTTCACACCATTTTAATACCTTTGCTTTATTGGCATTATATAGCCTGCCATGTGCCTCAATATATTACCATTATCAAAACAGCTTCTATGAGGTTGTGATTATATTTGCACTACAGCCTTACTGAACTCCCCTTACATCTGAATGCTTAGGAGCTTGCTATAAAACTGCAGTCTCAAATGCCTCTTCTGGGGAATACATTCCACTGAACTGATTTCTGAGTTCACGTTGTTTTGATTGCACTTAAACTCCTGGTTGTAAAAGTTGCTGTTTCAGCATTATTTCTGTCCCCTGGAATACTTACTAAATGCAAAACCGGCAAGCAGGCGAAGTAAAATTGATATTTCACAAATTAACAGCCTAGTAGGTTAGTGTAGTTTCATTCAACATCCTGTGTTTTCTCATTATTTCTGGCAGCTTATTAGGAATGATTCAGTGCTGGCGAACTATCTTGTCTGATATCATTGCAAACTATGTTCTATCTGGCTTTTCCATGTGGCTGTAACCTTGGCCAGAAACTGAAAAACATTTATTTTATCACCACTTCCCTCCACCCAGCATTATGGAAAACTCTCGGTGTGATAGGATATTATGCAATAAGATTAACATGCTTATGCTTTTTGAACCATTTTCCACTAACATACAGCAACAATTAAAAATGATTACTGGAGAAAAGGAATAGTTTAGAGTTTACATTATCAACTCAATGTGTATTTTTTTTTCCTCTGGCATGGATACTGAGTCATATGCTTGCTGTAGGATACATTCCCTTGGGGATAATTTGGTTAATAGGCACAGTCAGAATGAATACAATTTTCTCTCTTTGATACCCCCTTAATTCTCCTTTTCTGTCATACTCTCTATTCAGGATGATCCAGACTAATTCCCCACTTGACTCCACCCGCTGGCTCAGCCATTCTCTCTCCAACATGGCTGCTTTCATCAAATAACTGAAACTGGGTGAAGCTTGCCCATTTACAAAATGACTGTCATAGGGGACACAGACGTTAGAAAAAAGTTAAGGGAACTGCGACTTATCTGATCTGTAGTTCTGCCTCACCGAATGATTCATTTCACCCCCTTGGCCTTTTCCTCAGCATATGGGTGCACTTCCATCTGCTGGGCTGTGACTGGTTATCATTTTTATTTTTAAAGGAAGCTTTTTGGGCCCATTAGGATCCAAAATAGTCTTGGTAATAAAGGTCATGATAAGGCTCGGCCTGAGCAGTGCTTTAGAATAAATTCCAAAAAGATACCACAGCTTTAAAGAGTTGTAGGTAAATGCTATGTTTGCTTGTGAAGCACCGTATAGAACTAAATCTCATACATTGCACAGTCAGTCTGAGGGCACTGTTGTCCTTTAGAACATGTCCGTTTCCTTTTTAAAAATGAAGTAAGTCTAACACCAAATAAGCATGCCCAGGCATATTGACACCTCCTAAAAGATCCCAGATCTAAGGGTTTTTTTTTTTTTTGCCTTGGTTGCTTCTTCAAGGATATAATTCAACTGAACTGAAGGAAAAAAGCGACATCATCAACATGTATTCTAAAAAAGGCGAACCATTACTGTTTAGTCAGAGCATTTACTTTGTAGTTATAACTGCTATGGACAATATTGAAACCCATTTCTTTATAACTTTCATTCTCTCTTCCTTCTTTTTCTTCAATTTTTTTCTTTTCTTACACTTTTTTTTCTTTGATTTCTTGTTTTCTTTTTTACTTTATATTAACTTGCATTAGCTTTTATCTTGTTTAGTTTCAAAATATATATATATAATGTATTTGTAATAACTACTTATAAGGGACAGTTCAGTGAAGCCTAAAATATCCTACTGTAACTCTTAAATTAATTGTGTGATATCAGTCATGACGTGCAGATATGATACAGGAATTTCATACATATAATTTCCAAGAAAGACACACAAGTCCAAAATATTTGGTATTAATGTATGAAGGTACACCTAAAAAAAATCTGTTTACTTCCAGGATGAAATTTCCTTTAAAGGATAGTTTCTTAGAAGCTTTATTGCACAAAACTCTAAATCCCTTCATTAATCATAAAATTGGCCTATTCAGTTTATTACATCAAACCTACTATTTTGTGCAGGAATCCAAATTAAACAGTCTCCTACATATGGCTCTGCTTTAGAAAAACCCACCATCTTATAGTTCTTATGTTAAACTTTTTTATTGTTGGGAAGTTCTTTCCTAACATTCAGTTGAAATCAGCCTTCCTATAACCTATGTCTATTATTCTGTGTCTCGCATTCCAGAATAACAAAGAATACATCTTGACTTTATTCTGTGAAATATCATTTTCAGTATTTGAAGAAAGCTACTATATTACCCCTTCATCTTTTTTTCTCAAGGCTAAACAATCCTAGTATCATCAGTCTTTTTTTGCAGAATTCATCTTCTAATTTCCTGATCATCTTAGGTATCCTACTTTGAACTTGTTTCAAAGATGATCAGGAAATTGGAAGCTGAATTCTATGAAAAAAGACTGATGATACTAGGATTGTTTAGCCTTGAGAAAAGAAGGTAGAGGGGTAATATAGTAGTTTTCTTCAAATACCTAAAATTATATTTCATACAAGACAGTCAAGACCTATTCTTTGTTATTCAAGAATGCAGGACACAGAATAATAGACATAGGTTATATAGGGAGGGTTATTTTAATTTTCTGAATCCTTCCTAAAGAACTGGACAGAGTATCGAAGTGGGCTGTGACCAGAATGCAATGGAATGGTTATTTCCTGTCATTTGTAGATGATACTTTTGGTGATGCAGCTTAATACTGCATTTGCCTTTCTTTTTTGCAGCTACATAATACTATTGGCTTATATTCACTTAATATATTCTTTCATAAATGCTTTTAACAAGGCATGTATCCCCACAGACTATAACTGTCCCACTGGCTTTTTTCTGTCGAAAAATCTCTGCATCTTTCTTTTTAAAATTTAATTCCATTATTTTCAGCCCAATTTTGCCAACCTTTCCAGGTCATTTTGAAGGTTGTTTCTGTTTATTAAAGATATTACTCAATTTTGTGTTATCTGCAAATATGATTCCTTTCAACTTTCACCTAAATCATTAATAAAAATGTAAAAGTACAGGGTGCCCAGGGCTGAGCCTTATGATACATAACTTCATACTTCAGTTTGATAAAGAATCAGTGAAAAAAAACCTTTAAATTTTTGAGCCAGCTATGTATCCATTTAGTTGTCACGCTAAACTTAGTTTGCTAATCAGCGTGCAATGCCATGGGATATAAAGTCGTGGACTTCCAGGGAAGAAATAGTGAACTGAAGATGGAAGGAAGAGCCTGCAAGCAGATTGGCTGTTCATAATTCCTCTCCGGACAAGGACTTGAGATTGCCCACAAGTGCTCAAGTCAGTTGCTCCTCATGAGGAGACCACAAGACAGTTATTTCCAGTGGGTTTAGAGCTCTGGAGAATAGCTCTGCTGCTTAAACCATGGTCAGAGCCTTTTCAAAAGATACTGGCTTCACATACGTCCTTTTCTAACTACTTTTGGAAATGGCTTGTTAACTGCTTTTCAGCTATTAGGAACCATTGTATCAACATATTTTACAGTACTGTAAAATATATATTTTTTAAATCAAGAAATGAAATATAGTCTGGCAGCCCTCATTCTTTAACATATAAACTAATCTGTTTATGATCTGCTCTCCAATCTTCCCAGTTATCAGTTTTAGATTCATTAATGTATAGTTCCTAATTCCTCTTCCTGAAGAGCGGGTCAACAACATAATCTCAAACCATTAATAGTTTCTAAGATTTATTACAACTAAGAGGACATATTAAGTATAAAATCTGCTAATGGAAGTGAATGGAACTCATGCTAACTTTCTCTTACTCCCCAAAACTGCAGACTGGCCTCTCTCTTACATAGGATTCAGCCTCCTTCAAAAACATACACAAAGCCAACCAGCAGGAAACTGAGTGTGCCACTGTGGGCTAGTAAAATGCTTTGAACTATGGGCAACATGCACACCCAAATTACACACTGCAATGTTCGTAAGATTTGAGCTGTTCCACAATGCAGAAGCCAATTATTCTTGGCAAAAGCTCCCAGAAGGTTTTCCAGCTCACCATCATTCACATGTGGAACTCTTCCACATCAAACGAACCAAGTCATAAATTCCATAAATCCCTTGCAGATGAAAGTCAAGTATGTGTGTGGGGGAAAAAAGGGCTTGTGGTAAACTGAACATTTAGAATAAACAGGCTGTCATTCATCTGCTTGGAGGTGTTATCACTAAACAGGAAAGAAAGATGACTGATCAACCAGGATTACAGCCAGGCTGCCAACTATCACTGATGAAGAACAGTATACAGATTTTAATGAGCAACAGACTAAAACTGATGTGAAGAAAAAACACTATATGAAATACAATCTATATATGTAAATAGGTTTTATGAATCTTAAGCACATCCAAATGACATTTAGAAGTTTGAAAAACTTAACTATTGTTTTCAGTTGTAAAAGACTTTGGCATCTAACAAGGATTGGAATGGCTATAGAGATCCATTTTTAAATTAAATATTAATTAAATGTACTATATTTTTAATCTCTTAATGAGCATATTACCAACATAGATAAAAGGATTTACTATTTCCCAGTAAAATGTTATTTTTGTGCTTTTGGGAAGAGAAATACTGGAAAGAAATCCGAAAGGTGCTTTTTTCAAGAGGCAACTGGACTTTCTGGTTTTTCTTTGAAGACATTTCCATCTGCATTTAAAAGACACAGGTCACTCTTTTGAAGATAGCAAAGTCCATGTTTTGGACAGAGAAGATCACTGGTTTGAAAGAGGGGTTAAAGAGGCCATCTATGTAAAAACTGAACAGCCCTCTCTCAACAGAAGGGGAGGGATATGACATCATCTCTCTGCAGTCTACAACCCAGTCCTTTCAGCAGTTCCAAGAAGGCTCCACACCAACTTGCACCACTCAGGTGGCCCGATAACACAGATAAACCTCCATGTGACCTTAACAACCCGCTAAAAGAATGCAAATGACCAGCTATTTGCAAGGAATATAAACCCTTCCATTCCCGACCATCCAGTCAGAGCTGAAGAAGCTTCTTGGATGATAAGCAAAAGGTCTTCAAAGAAAAACCAGAAAGTCCATTGCCTCTTGAAAAAAGCACCTCTGGGACAACCATGACCTGGATGACTGAGAATCTCCATAGACACTGGAAAGAGATGCTTCTGAAGTACATTTCCTGTGATATGCACCATAAGGGGTAAACATTCTTATCTGCATGGTAAATGGTAATGGTATGGAGTTTTCTGCTTGAGCAGCTGCTTGGATTAGAAGACCTCCAAAGTCCCTTCCCACTCTATTATTCCACATCTAAGGAACACAAATTCAGGTCAGGAAGATGGGGCGGGAACTTTCTTGTAAACAATTGCCATTTGGAAAGACTCTATGCCGCTGTAAACATGTAGTATATTAATGCCCTATCTGTCCCATCTCTTGAACCTTTTTGTTAACATTACTGAAAGAAGTATTATCAGAAACCTATGAAGACAAGAAAAATGACTATATGACTTAGTGATCTACATGTTAGAAATAAGATTCTACTGTAGAGTCATCAGCATTTTTGTGATATCAAAGCTTTTACATCAAGGAGACCACGAACTCTCCAACCATAGCGCTGAATTTCACTAGTCCAGTTTTGCCACAAACTCTCCAACCATAGTGCTGAATTTCACTAGTCCAGTTTTGAAGCATTTTTTTTTCCAGGAGGGAGCACAGGAATAAATGAAAGAGTTGCTTTAGCCAAGCCTCCAGCTCCCATTCCCACTGTGAAAGCCTTCTCCAGAATTAGATTTAAAACCTTCAACACTTGAGATGTCCCTGTTTCAAAATGTTAAGAGCCCCGAGGTCTTCAGAATTTGCCCCACAACGTCTATAAGATCTACAAGATTAATCTACTTCAGCAGCAACATCCTACTAATAATCAAGGGGCAAACTGCCATACCTAATACAATTGGAAGTAAAGTTTCCAGAAAGACAGACACTGTGTTTTGGGAACCTCAATCAGCATTAGTTTACATACTCATCTATAAACCTTATCCTATTATGTTATAGGGGACTGATGTTAACATCTGGGAGACTAAGTAAAATATATTCAATGTCACTAACACACACAAAAAGTTTATCTTATCACTATCTTCCTTTTTACGACCCTGTTATTCCTTAATTTGGGGTACATTAATTTTTTTTTTTGCTTAGATTAGGATGGAATTCAATAATTCACCACAGCCAACATGCCGTGGCCAACTCACTGCTGCCAATTCACCATGGTCAACTCGCCAGCACCAATTCTCCATGGAAACAATTCTCCACGGCCAATTTCCCATGGGAAAACTCGCCGCAGGACAATTCACAATTTTATTTCATTATTTAAAATAATTAAAACAATATTTTAATTTTTGTCATTCACATTTCATTTTGTCTCTCCTTTAGCATCATTTCTTTAATGACTCTATTTCACCATTTCTTTGATACTTTTGTCCATGCAAGTTTTCCCACGGCAAGTTGGGCATGGCCAATTGTCCCATGGCAAGTTGGCCATGGCAAATTGGCTGTGACAAGTTGGCCAGAGTGAGTTGGCTGTGGTAAGTTGTTGTAGATCCAATTAGGATTACCCAGTAAGGAGCCCAGTTATTTAGGGAAGTATTACAGAGTAATGAGAAAATTCCTATTTGGTCTGCCAAATGTCTCAAATTTAGTCCCAGACATCTCTAGTTAACAAGCTCAGCCAGCCCATAGTGGTAAGATCTTTGCATTATCCCTGGATAAACTTCTACCTGTCAGAGCAGATAGACTCTAGATTCAGAGGATCAAGAAAAAAGTATCTTTCCACTCTCTTCTATGGAGACGTCACTCTCATTTTAGTCAATTTGTTTCACCAAAGACATGTTGTGCCAAACTGGCACAAAGATGTAGTTATAGCTTCCTTTGAAATTCAGAACACAAGATTATAAGTACATTTAATGTACTGAGAAGTAACTGATTTTACATGCTTTTATATAAAAGATTTCACATGCCTTTATATAAAAACCTTTTTATATAAAAACATCAGAAATGGTTAACGCTACCACTGTAAATGTAAGGTATTTGTCTTGATTAAATAAAATGTTTCTATTCTAATCCATATTTTGATAATTGTCTAGTATGTTAAGTGGCCATATTAACAGTTATGCATCTTATAATAATATTTGTCACATCCTTCCTAGCATCAATTCCAATCATGTCTCATTTACAGTTAATGGTCTAGAAGGACAATCAGAGTGTATAAATGCTTGTGTTTAAGACACATCATATAATACTAAGCATCTTTATTAGATGAGGTACATACTGAACAATCCAAACTTCAATTATATTTGTAATTAAGCTTGAATCAGGAAATGATGCCCTATTTCAACTTATACAGTGGATTTTGATCACAACGTACGTTTATATACATACATAAATTTGAAATAGGAATGGAATAATGAAACCAAAACACATGTACATATCGAATATAAAATACATTCTGCATTTTTAAAAAAAAGTAAAGGTGGATATGGGCCATGGTGGTGCAGTGATTAGAGTGCTGTACTGCAGGCTACTTCTGCTATCTGCCGGCTGCCTATAATTTGGTAGTTCAAATCCCATCGGGCTCAAGTTTGACTCAGCTTTCCATCCTTCTGAGGTGGGTAAAATGAGGACCCCAAATTATTGGGGGCAATATGCGGTCCTTGTAAACCGCTTAGAGAGGGCTGCAATAGCACTGTAAAGCGGTATATAAGTCTAAGTGCTGTTCCTATTGCTATATAAAGTGGCTATTTTGGACTGCAAATTTCTATTCGATTGCTTGGAATAAGCCCTTTCAGATTCCATAGGACTTATTTCTGAACACTGTAATCATAATCGAGACTGAAAACCAATGAACAATCTCACTGAATGTGGAAAGCTTGTGGTAGAGGATAGAACTTTTCTGTACATCAGTTCTTTTACATTCTATATTGGTTTTGTTTCATAATTAAGTATACTGCATAGGGAGAGATTTTCAAAATAAATTTCTCTCTCTCCTCACTCCCTCACCCCCAACAAATGTCTGCAATGCAAGCAGAACTGAAGCTCAAAGTAAGCATTTCCTCCTCTACCAAACATGTGCAAACCTGACAAGAGAACAGCTTGGAAAAGAAAATGTTTGGTTTTGCCTCTTTCCCAGCAGCAGGTCATGTAAAACGACCAACAACTCTTCTCTTGTTAAGGCACCAAAAAAAGCATGTTTACAAGATACCACATGAAAGTGAATTCAATATATTAGAATAGATTAAACTCATTGCAAACTGCATGACAGAAGGAATTCTGCTTAAAGCAGATAGTGTGATATTTAGTGTCCGGAAAGAGAGAAGGAGACAGATGGCAGCAAGGCGAGAAATCATGAGGAAGGTATGAGGTCAGAATGAAAAGGCTGAAAAATCCAACTAAACAGGAAGTGACCCAGACATAGGAAGGCAGGAGTCCAGATGGGAGAGCCTAGGGGAGATCTGAATCAAAAACAACCTGAACTGAGTAGCAAGCTACGTTTCTATCACAGAATAAAAAGCCATATCTACCTGTACATTTTCCTACATTTTTGAAAAACATGTATTTTACCCGTAGTATACCTCATATTTCCCGTTGTTCAGGCGAGTATATATTGTTCCCTATTATATTTTTACAAGAAAGACTCTAAGGTAGGTTTCCACAAGGTTGGGAAAGCAACTGGCCTCCATGGCCAGGCCTCA
>JANHJO010002668.1:150158-164987 GCA_032468235.1 Pseudoxyrhopus heterurus
TGCTGACATTGTAAACCGCTTAGAGAGGGTTGCAAGCCCTGATAGGCGGCATATAAATACAGTGCTATTGCTATATTCCCTTGATTTAGGATTCTTCTATTTAGGAATCATTTTGAGATATCTGGAGTAGTAAACAGAATACTTAGATATCTGCAGTTCACACTTTGCAGACTCTGCAGTAAAAACTCATCCAAACCATGAAAACTACCTGAGCCTGGGGGAACTGCACTCATCCACCTATTCAGTTTAATAATCTAATAAACTACAAGGTTCTGGCTGGGAAGAAAAAGAGTGGTTCCTTATGGTTTCTGCAAAGAGGAGCTATGCACCAGTTGACCTATTGTTGGACAATAAAGTATATACTTGAACTAAAACACAAAGGGTGGCATTAATCTTTGTCTTTATGACTTCACTGAGTGTGTATACAGTATGTCTCACCAGGCTACAGAGATCAGTGAATAAGAGGACCATAGCTTTTCAAAAATGGAACAGAGAAACTCAAGTCTTTATCCCCACAGTTCCCCAGTGGAGAAGAAACTATTTAACCATGGGGAATAAATGCTAGAATAAATGGAACTAATGGAAGAATAGATCCCAAACCCCTATGGATTGTGGACTTGTCTTTTGCAGCACAATTCATTCTAAACTCTGTCTTTGTTAAGTGAGCAGCTTAAAGTGAAAGAGCCACACTCTATACAATTAACACATCTTGCCCATTGACTGTGAGGCTGTCTATGGTAGTTTCCTTTCCCTGGTTTTTAACATTGGTGCTGTTAAACACTGAAGTGTGCTTTTATCTGGAATAAAGCAGAAGAATGGGGGAGGCTCAGGTGGCATGTCCGTAATAAATGGCACCTTTATCTCATTCCATGTAAAAATTGAGTAGATACAATTAACTACACCAAAACTGCTCAGACTATCCATTGAATCTTACTTTAATAGTGGTAGGGATTATGGGATAACATTTTTGAGGGCAGCAAGCAACAACATATATTGTATCTCCCATCCAGAAACATACACAGACCCTACTCCAAAGTAAAGTTGCCTACTGGGTAGAGAATGAAGCACAGAGACCTGTCAATCTCTTGTATCATGGTAGTAACAGTATTACGCAAAATCATGCTTTTCTTGTTTTTCAGTTTGGATTATAGCACTTTGGGGTTTAGAATTCTAGACATATTCTGCTATATATATAACAGTCACACGGGAATCACAATGAGGAGGCAATATACAAAGGTTAAGACAGGTCCCAAAGAGCCAGTTTGATGGAAAAACAAGATCAATGCCATCAACATACAGTATATGCCCTGTCAGTCATCAGATATTTGCCATGTAGTAAGTTGGCCGAAGGAGGACATGAAGAGTATCAATGTGAAGACCCAGAAGCTCTTACAATTTACAGAGTTTTCTACCTAAACATCAAAGTCAGAAAGAGGGCAGGCAGTGTCTGATGAGTGTCAAAGCTACTGTCCTGGATGAAACCCAGAGCATCCATGAGTACATCAGTAACATGTCACCTAAAGATGAATTGCTGAGAGAATGCCTGAGGCAGCAACAGACATGGGAAAAAGATCAGAGGATGTGCTATGGCAAAACAAGTCTTTGCAATGGATGTGATGTGATTGGATACTGTATGGACTAAACCTGCCCAAGTTGAGATGGGAGATTCCACAGAAGGTCATGGAGAATAACAGGACTACGATCCTGTTACATTTCCAGATCAAGATGGATAGGCAGATACTGGCCAATCAACAGACATTGTAGAAGTAGTAGTAGACAAGGATCAAAAGACAGCAGGGGTGATAGATGTAGCGATATCAGATGACAGCAACATCAGGAAGAAGTATAAGAAGCTGTAGACGTACTAGGACCTGAAAGAGGAACTAGAGAAGAGGTACAACCTTTTATGTCTTCTCATTTATTTCTCAGCTAAATTCAACATAAAATTCTATTGCACTTCTAATACAGAAATTAAGAACAAAGCACAACTAACATCCTAATTCTGCTTCCTGCGCTTTTTACTTTTTCTCTCCCTTACCCTATCCAAAACTGCTCCATTTGTAACCTGTCTAGCTTGTACCCACAAATAAATGGCAAAAGAATCATTGAGGCCCAACGTGCTAGAGCAAGATGTTGAAGACTAGCCTATTTTAATCAGGCAGAGCAATGGCTTCTGTTTCAGCTTGTCACACACTTCAGTTTTTGTGTGTCTGTTCTGTTCTTGGCTTCTTTCCAGTTCCCTCAGCGTCTGGCAAGGTCTTTTGTAAAATTTAGATGAATCAAATGTCAGAGAAAACAAGCTATGCAAAATCAGAAGCAAGGCTTTTCAAGTATCTTAAATAATATTATAGTGATAGTACCCAAAATTGTCCAACCAGCCTAACTTTGGGTTTACTTTGATAACAACTTCATCCAGGCAGTACCAAAGTTGCTGAGAGGAAGACAGGGAATTGTTTTACAACAGTAATGGGAACCTGTGAAACACGTATCAAGAGTGACATGCCATGATATTTTGGGTGACACACCAGCAGTCATCAACACTCGACAACTACTATTCTCTAAAGCACATCCCATTCTCACATGACTTTCAGAGAATGAGATGAGCTACCACACAGCCTCCAGACTCTCCAGAAGTAGCACATGAGGGCTATGCTCTTATGAAGCCTCTGGAGCCTCTGAAAAATTGCATAATAATGGGATGTGCCTTTGCACGGTATCTGAAGACTGAAGAAGCTGCGGAAGAGCATTCTCCAAAGCTGCTTCAAGAAGGAAGGCCTGCTCTGGGTAGGCCACAGGGGCCTTTCTCAGAAAGAGAAAACCACCTGAAGGTAAGCAGCTTGTGACAGACTCTGGGGAGTGAGTCCCAGGACATGGGTCCAATTGCACCATTCCCCAAGGCTCACACACCTTGGGCAATGGCATGTGGCAGTCTTTTTGAGTTGCAGGGGTGATGCTAGGACTGAAGTTGAAGCCAGGGCTCTATTTCAGGCCCAGCCTCGGTACTGCTGAGTGCCACAGTTCAGAGTATCTAAATGGGGGGAGATAGAATATCTCCCCCCATTTAGATACCCTGAACAGTTTAGGTGGGGCTGACATGCCAGCAGAGGCAAGTTAGGCATTTTCCAAATTTTTGACACACTGAGCTCAAAAGGTTTGCCATCACTGCTTTATGATATAGGCAAGCACAGGGAACAATATGGTTTGTAGCAGAAGCCCTTTTTACTCAATCCAAATATTTCCTAATACAAAACGGGTTAAAAATAAAGAAAATGGAAGAGCGTTTAAAAAGAATGAGAAAAAAAACTCCACTTAAGACATTGGAAATTCTCAGTCATCCATGTCACAGTTGTCTGAAAGGTGCTTTTTCAAGAGGCAACTAGACTTTCTGCTTTTTCTTTGAAGACGTTTCGCTTCTTGTCCAAGAAGCTTCTTCAGCTCTGACTGGATGGTGGGGAATGGAAGACAGCTTGCAGACAGCTGGTCATTTGCATTCTTTTAGTGGGCTGTTAAGGTCACCTGGAGTTTATCTGTGTCATCATGGTCACCTGAGTGGTGCAAATTGGTGTGCAGCCTTCTTGGAACTGCTGAAAGGACTGGATTGTAGACTGGAGAGAGATGATGTCGCATCTCTCCCCTTCTGCTGAGAGAGGGCTGTTCAGTTTTGACATAGATGGCCTCTTTGATCCCTCTTTCAAACCAGTGATCCTCTCTGTCCAAAATATGGACTTTGCTGTCTTCAAAAGAGTGGCCTGTGTCTTTTAAATGCAGATGGAAACGTCTTCAAAGAAAAACCAGAAAGCCCAGTTGCCTCTTGAAAAAGCACCTTTGGGACTCCACTTCAGAGTTATTCTGTGTGTGAAAAAGAGGCTGCTTTTAGGCAGCTGAGGTATTCTTAAAGGCTTTCTTAATGTTTCCTGATGGAAAAAGTGAAAAGACAACGCAGTCTTGCTCAGCTAAGACTATCTATCTCAAGAGGCTGCAATGACTCCTTATGGTTTTGATACCTTCCAACATTGACAAGATCACAAATATCTCTCTGCACAGAAAATTGTCCTGCTTTTTCAGTGCTGAGAGAAAACACAACTTCAGTAGAAAAAAAAATCAGCCTCTTCCAGGATAATTTATAAATAAATAAATAAATAATCAGACTTCTTCATTTTCTGATTGGGGGACTGCTGAGTACAGTAGTTGAGATGTAAGGGGAACAGTGAATGCAGTTCAGATTTTGTCATCACTGCTCAGTTGATCAAGGTTTCCCTGTCTGGATGGCTTTGTAAACTTCCTGGCTGTAGGCATTTTGGTTGTTAAAAGAATGGCCATTAAGTCAAAGACTATAGTTTCTTAGTGCCTCTACTTTTCTTCTTTGGTCTTCTTCATCTTGCCAATGTTGAGTTTCCATTCACTAATCAGAACTGTTCTCAAAATTTCAGACAATCCTTTTCTGACCAGTAATCTATCACTCTACTTTTTCTATCTTTCACATTCTCTTTTTTTACTCTCCTCTCTTCTTTTGACTTCTATCAAGGGTTACCATTATAGGCTGAAAAAATCTAGACAGTCACTAGATGCCACATAGTACCCTGAATTCTGCATATACGCATATCCTTTCCTCTATTTGGAGAATTATCTACAATTCAAACTTCTGCCAACATCTTTCTGCTTCCTGCAAAACATTTAAAATTGTCAAAAATTGACAAAATTGTGTTTTGACTAGTTTTACCTCTCTGATTTCCTCTCTCTTTTCTATACCGACAGCAGGGGGAGTTGTAAGACAACTGGAGGTTTAGAAGTGAAGAACATAACAGAAGGCTGATGTTCACTAAGAATTTATAGCCAAGGAAATAATTTCTTGAATTAATTTTAAAATACATGTATAAACAAATTCAAAATATAAAGGAATGGAATGTCTGGCCCATTTAGACATTATATATGTTGTTAATAACATTCAAGAGAGAACAAAAACTCATCTAAATTAAAAGATACAAAGTGTGATTCACTGCAAAACGTAGGTTTTATACATGCATACAGCTCTAGAGAAACAGTGACAGAAGACAAAATTACTCTATACATGAATTAGGGGAGAGGTTGTTATATGCAATATAACAATATGGAAGAGCATAACCCAGGCTGGAGAAAGAAGAAGAAGAAATCCAGTAAGACTATTTCCAATGTTAGTTACAAGATCTATGAGAGACAACCCAATCCTTTAATGTTTGTTGCTGGGCAGATTTTCTAACAATATTAGTTTAGCTCAAGATTCTCTAATGCTTTCCAGATAAGCTTGGTCTGTAATGTCAGTTGGAGATATATGAGATAGTAGACTAATCCGTTGGAAGTGTATCAGTTTCCTCTGCCTCCATCTTCTCATACACCACCTCTGGCTCATAGAAGTTCATCATTTTTTTCACTTGAAGAAATGTAAGATTTTGTTGGAAATTCAGCATGGTCAGAAGATACAGCAAAAAAGCCAACCAATCAATCAGCAAAGTACCTGCAAATACAACCCATGCCATCTATTTGGAGATCAATCTTTCTAGCCAGACCAAGACTCAATAATTCATTAAATGAAGTGCCCTTGCATTCCAAGGAAGGGAAAGAAACTGATATTCAGGAGTTTGCACATCAGTAATTTTTTTTTGTTAATACCATTAACACTCATGTTTGATGTGATCCAAACCATTAATTCTGAGAGCAGTGGATTATTGGTTTTTCAGGCTTCTTTTGGGGTGTTTTAGCTCATTGACTTTGAGATTATTAGGTTTATAATCTTTCTGTACACCTTCATGCCCAATACAAAAAGTTCCACATTGGTGTCAGGTACATAGAAACGTTGCCAAAATTGTTTATAGACTCGTTCAGAATACACTTACTTCTTGCATATGGAACTTAAATGCCTGTAAAAAGCTAATCTGTATAGGACAATAGCCTACCATCTGAATCTGAGCGTCTCTTGACAGGATATCTATACAATCTATATACTGCAGTGATATTCTACGAAGAAAATTTGTGGCGTAGTGCGTTTTGCAATAACTAAAAGTTACCCTTTCCCATAAGATGATCTTACAAAATCTCTGTCCAGCTATTGAAACAGAGCTAAAGTTGCCAAAGCTGCCCAGAAGGAAAGGGAGATAAAAAGCAGAATTTCAAGAGCTTGAAGTCAAAGATATGAAGCCACAAGAAAATTGGTATTAGTATTTAGAAATATGAGTCTTTAGAACAGTGTTTCTCAATCTCAACTACTTTAAGAAATGTGGATTCCAACTCTTGGAATTACCCATCGCTGGGTGGGGAATTCTGGGAATCAAAGTCCACACATTTTAAAATTGCTGAAGTTGAGAAACACTGTTTTAGAAAGCAAAGTAGGAGGAGGCATAACAAACCAGGGCAAGAACGGGCAAAAAAAGTAATGTTTAATGGCCTGGAGTAGTAACTGAGATGAAGGGAAATTAAATGGATATAAAGATCAAAATAATTGGCTGCAGACAATGCGATCACCATAAAGATTTTGAATAGAATGGAATTTGCAGTTATAATGTAGCTATTGCTGGATTCTTCTTAAGTCTTTTTTTATTGAGCCTTCCTAAGCAATTATTCCCGAATATTAGAATAAACAAATATTTCTAAAATTGGAATGTTTAAATCATGGGGTATGGAGAAATTTCTGGAAAAAGAGAAGTGAGGATGGGCTCCAGCATGAGTCCAAAAGCTTGGAAGAAGAAATTTCTAGTCCTGATGATCAACTCAGATAGGATCCTGTGTGGAAATTATTAATCTACCTCCCTCCCTGCACCAATTCCTCCTCCCATAACTTAAATACAGATAAGAAGCCTCCACACTGAGGTTGCGGATTCACAATAGTTGCATTACTCTTTCTTTCCATTTATAAAAATTGCTCAGAAAAAACAGCAAGAAGGATCCCATCCATAATAAAATCATAGGAAGCAAATACAACAATTCTTGCCTCTGGAGTCTCATTCTTGGCTAAAGGCTAAATCTCCTGCACGCAAAAAGTGCAAATTTCACCATTACTGATAGTCAACTAGATTTTTAATAAGTTATGTTAATGGAAACCCCCTTTTAAAAATAACAGGATAACTGAATAGCATTTCCTGTTCCCATATCTTATATTTCCTTCATTCTAATTTTTACCTAATGCTTTCTAATAGGAATTCAGTCCTCCTCCCATGCTGTTCTATGATAGAATTAGTTACTAACAGAAAACAATATGTTTTTTTAAAAAAAGAATTCTAATGAAAATCGGAAAAAACACAGCAGTAAAAGGAAGCAAGCAGTAAGAACTGCAGGCCTAATGTTATTTTGATAAGTAAGCTATTGTGAACACGAGAGCAAGCCAAAAAAAAAAAGGACTCTGGAATAATGCAAAGTTATTTAAGAGATAGATTGACTGATTTCATTTCTATAGCTGCCTATATCAACAAATGACTCTGAGTAGGGTACAATATAAATGCATTTATTACTTCCCAACTGTGTATAAGTACAGCAATGTACATTAAGTCCTATAACATTCAAACTACCATGCAGTTTTACAAGGCTGGAATATGAGCTTCACAATAGCTTTTAAAAGCTCCATTAGAAGTAATCACTTCTCATAGGCATTGTTGCTACTAAGTTTCTTACACATTTTATCCTGGTTTGTTGGATCTGGTGGAAATAAAAGAGTGTATAAAAGTAGAAGCAGACCAGGTAGAGAAAGAGGTCTTAATGGTTTTCCTAAAGAATCAAATATAACTTGAACAAGTATTGCTAATTGCTAATCAATTACGTTAATTCCAAGTAATACTTGAATTCCAAGTAATACTTTATACCTCTGACATGCTCACCTTTCTAAATATTTTTCTTAACAATAACAAACCCAAACTTACAGCCTTCCCAACCTAGGGCTCTCTAGATATTTTCAACTACAGCTTCTATCATATCCTCTCTGCTATGTGAGATATATAAGCTGTACTTTTTTCATTCTGCAATACATTCCATATTTTCATATTGCATTACTTAAGATCATAGCTATTTTCCCGTTATGGTTTATAGGGTCTAAAAGCACCATCCAGACATTATTGACATGATATACACTCATGTCTACCTTCATTACTTGTATTTTAGCACAAGAATGGTCAACTATGTATATATTAGATGTTATATGGCATAGTCTTCATTGTGTGGAGTGGAATTTAACAGCAGTGCCCAACTTTGCATTATTAGAAAAGAAGATCTTTTCTGGTATGTCTGCTTCATTACAATGCCACAACTCTAGTTGACCAGAGGCTGATTTTGTCAATATCAATTAAACCATGACCAATGATATAAATGTTTTTTTCATATTATTTTTCACTGTTGATAGTACGGATAGTAGGGAACTGTGGTAGTGCAGTAGTTGGAATGCAAACTACCGGTACTTCTGCTGACTACCGGCTGCCAGCAGTTCAGCAGTTTGATTCTCACCCGCTCAAGATTGACTCAACCTTCCATCCTTCCAAGGTCAGTAAAATGAGGACCCAGATCATTGGGAGCAATATGCTAACTCTGTAAACTCCTTAGAGAGGGCTGTAAAGCACTGTGAAGCAGTATATGTCTAAGTGCTGTTGCTGTTGTTATTAATAGTGAAGAGTTCACTAACATTGTTGCCTTTGCTCAGTGCTATCAAGTCAAGCATTTACAGGCAATAAAAGGGTCTTCTAGGAAGCTGTAATTTGAGGCTTCAAAAGCTTGTTGTCATCAGTTTTCCCTTAAAGCTACTTGTATCCATTTTGTTTTAGATTATGTGCTTAAACAGAATCAGAGATGAATATGATGAAACAAGCAACTCTTGCCTTGGTCACTCATACTATCACAATTTTCTCATTTCAATCTGCCTTCAATAAACCTCTCTCTCTCACTCAATACAAAGCCAATTCAAATTTGAGAGATGATTAATTTAATCTTTAGAATCTAGCACATACTTCCTTCCAGGAATTCAGAATTCCTTTTTGTTTGCAGAGTTCAGAGATTTAAGTAGAGATGTAGACAAACTCCAAACTTTTAGAATACACTTAACATCCTTAAATCTTAATTTCCCTGCAAGGATTTGATTCATCATAAGTAAGAACCAGAAGACTTCTTGTTGTGTTGAATTGGATTTTAAATAATACAAAACTATTGTTTAGTTTATGAGGTAAATTGTCTTAGGAAAATTTCACATAATCAGTAAGAGTGATATCCTTTAAATCGGATTAAACACCTCATGACTGCAAGGATGTGAACATACATTTTTCTTAACAATGATAAACAATGATATCCTTCTGTTGGGATATTTTCTCCTATCTATCTTTCATGCCCCAGGATTACCAGACTGGTATTTATTCAAGAACTGTGAGTCTCATCCAAGTACTAACCAGATCCAATTGTGTTTAGCTTTTTGATACCAGCCCTTCTGTGGCAAAGATGTGATTTCAGCATCAACCATTTCAAGCTCAAAACAGTAACTTTGCAGCCTCTGTTCAGATATCAAAGGATACTTTATAAAAGGTAAACTCTCAAGTTTCCTCTTTTCCTCTTTCAACTACATATTCAAAAATGGACAGTATTTAATATATATATATATATGTGTGTGCGTGCGTGTGTGTGTGTGTGTATATAGTGCAGTTATATATTTATGTATGAATATAGCATGTGTACGGTATATTGTATTATGTATGTGTTTGGGCAGATATACACTTTCTCTTGAGAGCAGGCAACAGAATTTCATTTTTAATGTGGGCCACTGTGCTCGCAGTAAAAACATGACAATAAAGTTATCTTGTCTTATCTACCTTATTTACTTCATAAGATAGAATTACAAAAGGAATATTGTAATATCTTCATTAATAACAACTATATGACAATAGATTCCAAAATTAGATCCCACTGTACATCCCCAAGCATCAGCTTGATATTTGATTCTGTATCTGATAATATCGGCTATAACTTCATGCAGTAATCTAAGTGCTAGAGGGAGTTATGTTTCCAATGATCATTTGTTTAAAGTCTGTTGTTTAAAAAGGGAGGCAAGTACTGAATATTGCTATTTGTCAATCTATCTTTCCTTCTACTTTAAAAAAAGGATTCTGTGGCATTCATAGCACTTGCTGGATTTTTTTTTATAACTTTGCTGATTTCACAGCAAAATATATTGCTTTCATGTTTAATGTTAAATGACAGCAAGCATCATTTCTAGTTTGGTGAAATGGTGACTGCTTTTTTCTGAGCAATAGTAACATAATAGCACTGGTGAATAAGTCATTTTTTTTCTTTCAATAGTGATTCAATTCTAACCATCAACCACACTGTCCATCTTCTGCCAGGTTCCTGATCATAACTGCTCTTTTGCCAATTAATTGTTGCCCTCCACTTTTCTGAAGACAAGTATAGTTCTTGGCAGAGAAAAAGCCTGGCTGTGCCTTAATTGCAGCCCATTTCTGTGCTATGAAATGGCTTTGAACTGTAGCGTCATGCTGTATGTGACTTTTTGAAAGGTCATAAGACAACCTTATATAGCCCTACTAATCCAATTTTTGAAAGCCACAATAGCAGAAATGGTGACTCTGTATTTGACTTAAGAGTTTGTATGTCCTAGTTAATGTGCCTGAAATTGTTCCAATTAACTTTGCCCCTATTCATCATGGAAAAGGGCAAAACAAAAAGGATACCTTAAGTCTCCTAGGGCTTAAATTCCAAGTGAAATTCTGGATAAAGGAAAAAGGATCGATTTTGTTTTCTCTTATGAGCTCACAAAATCAAGGGAAGACCTTGAAGATTAGAGGTCTTCTAATCCAACATCTTGCACAGCGCAGGAATCTTCTTATCATCCCAGACAAACAGCTACCCAAACTCATCTGGAAAACCTCCAGTGATGGAACAGGCACAACTTCAGGAGGCAGGAGTTCCACTGCTTAATAGTTTCATGGCTCTTGGGGCCATGAAATACATCCATATTTCAAGCTTGGATCACCCTCTGTAAAGCAACCATGGATTCTTGTCATGGCTTCAAGTGCTATGGAGAACAGCATTTTTAATGATGGAAATAATTAAAAGGTGAACGTTGAGGGGGTTTTGGCAGGAGGAGAGGCAAACTACAGGGATAGTAAAGTGAAGTTTCCTTAACCCGTTCCCTCCCCCCCAAAAATTTGTGAAAATAATTATTTCCATTCAAAACAGGTATAAAAAATTCCTGCCTTGGATAAAAGGGGAATAAAATCTGTCCTAAGCACCTGTTTTCTACCTATCCAAACTCAGCTTTGATCTACTCCAACTTTGCTGTGCCAATGCCCCATATTACACGAAACACAGAGCTGTGACGAAGGTCATTTAGCCCAATAGGCAGACCAGAAAATGACAGAGCTGATCCCCATCCCCCAAGTCAATTCTACTATCTGAAATTGTTTTGGCCCTTGAGGCAGAAAATACCATAGAAGTTTTGCCTTGCAGTAAGAATATAATAGTGCTCTTACAAAGCACAAATTAATGGGAGGTATACTCCTACAGATGACTATCTATCTTCCTTGAACAGATAGAATGATGGCTTAAAAGCCTTTCTGGCACTTCAATTTTAATTACCTTCATTACATTTCATCCTCACATCCCATGTGAGAAACACAAAAGCCCTCTTCAAGTATTTAAACAAAGATGTCAAGGCATAAAGTGAATATGGGCACAGACACACATGTGCCAACATCTCAACATGCCCCCTACTGCAAATGTGATGACATCAATCTTTCTAGTTTAGAGGAAGTTTCTAATTATGCTAATAATAGCAATAGCAATAGCACTTGGGCTTATATACCGCTTCATATTGCTTTACAGCCCTCTCTAAGCAGTTTACCGAGTCAGCATATTGCCCCCAACAATCTGGGTCCTCATTTTACCGACCTTGGAAGGATAGAAAGCTGAGTCAACCTTGAGCCTGGTGAGATTCGAACTGCCAAATTGCAGGGCAGCCAGCAGTCAACAGAAGTAGCCTGCAGTACTGCATTCTAACCACTGCGCCACCGCGGCTTAGTTGAAAGTGCTGCAAATTTCTAGACAGATAGTCATGTTAAATCCTCAGATAATAAAAATGGAGAAATAGACATCAACCCTGAACCCATCCGTATTGGTTTGGTTTTCATAAGGCCACACTAAGATATAAGGTAGCTAGACTGATTTCAGTATGTTATGCGAATCACAATTTAATCAACAGACTATAGTCAAATTTTCAGTGGCTTAGGAACTCAGTTCACTCTGCACCCTCACGCATTTGGCTGAATATTTCAATGTATTAGTCCTCCACTTAAATTGCAATGGGTGTTTCTCATCTCTCATATTATTTTTGATAGTGTCCAGTGTGGATCTTATCTTTTATTAATTATGTAGTTAGGCACATAACGGCACAAGCAGGTAGGGTGAGATGATACAGTTATGACATTTGCTTTGTTTTTTCACTGAAACCTGCTCACCACCACAACTCTAGTCCACGACGTAGATGACAAAGCATTTTTAGCACTGGCACTAGCAAATACAAAACATTTTCACTATTGATCCTAGTAATATACAGTAATTATGCTATATTAGCAGAGATCGGGGGTGGGGGGGGCTTGGTTCTTGTTTGCTTTAAAGGCTTTCTTCACTCAGCATTTTAAAATATGTTATCTATTCATTTACGCAATTCAATAAGAAATCATATTTATTCCAAAAATCTTTTATACCTAACAAATTAACACAATTATTATGGAATGAACTTTTGCAGACTATAGCCCACTGCACCTGATAAAGCAAATTGCTCCCTGAAAGCTAATGCTGTGACAAAATACCATAATTAGTCTACAAGGTGCAATAACAGTCTTAGTTTTTGCAAAGCAAAAATTGAAATATTGAGTTTGATTGTTTGCAAATAAAGCAGACCTTTGAAATACTGAAAGAGGAGGAATGGTAAACAATAACTGGATGCCATCCCTTTTATTGGGGCTGTCCTATTTTTGATCCTTCTCAATTTTCCCCTGTCCTTTTTTAAGCAAGGCTCTGTAACACGTGATCACCCTGCCTGGCAAATAGTAAATAGATAAGTTGGGCTCTGTATCTTTAACCCTTGTTTTTGGCAGACTTGCAGTTCGCAGATGCTATGCATGTTCAAATGGAGCCTGTTACATTCAACATGGATGATTTAAAAATGTTACTCTCTCTTTCCCCGTATGTCCATGCTTGATTTAAGATGACATGCTTTTCACACCCTGCCAGTCTAGTGTATATGTAACATCTGTAAAATCTCCATATCTGAGCATATATTTTTAATAAAATAGATAACATAGTAAGCCAACAAAACCAAATTAAAAGATCATTTCTCACTTATCTGACAGGAATTAACAATGACATTGGGTTTTGCAAATATGAAATTTTATTCTGACAATAATGAGTGTAAGTTCTTATGTAACCAAAATGCCCCCTCTACACATTACAGGTGATCTTCATTCAGTGACCATTTGAACTTACAACATCACAGAATAAGGGGGTCTTGTAAACAATCGTAACAGTTGCAGCTGTCACAGTGTCCCTGTGGTCACAAGATCACAGTTCAGGCACTCAACAGCCTCTCACAATTAGGATATTGCAGAAACCTGTGGTCATGTGATTGCCATTTGCAGCCTTCAGTGCTGGTTTCCAACAAGCAAAGTCAATGGGGAAGCCAGTAGGACAATAAATGGCAAACATATGACCAGGGGGCACTGTGACCTTGCAGAATTCACCTAAAGATGAATTCTGGACAGCTGGAACTGTCAGAAACCCTGTCACAAGTTGGCACAGTCACATAACATCACATTTTATGACCACATTGCTTAATGAGGGGGTTCTTTGTTCCAGTTACTATCATTATGTAAGCATTACTTACAGATGCAATAGCAGGCTATAGGGAGCCTCACACTTTATAAAACTGAAAACAGACAAAATCTTTAAAGGAGAAGGTATAACTGTGCAGTGCTGTCTCTTTGTAGGGAGGAAAGAATGGAATGAAGAGTGTGCTGAAAGATTGCAAGGGTAGCTAATATAGAGTACATGTACATCTGGCACATGATGCCATGAACCAAGAAATTGGTTTTTCTTTTCCTCCTCCTTCTTATTTTTCTCCATCATCTTCTATAGATCTCTAAATACGAGCCTATACACAAAGCGTTCTAGCTGCAAATCTAACGAGCAATAATTATCGAGAAAAATCTAGTGAGGACCAATGTAGGTAGTAAAAAGTGAAGCACTCCATGGAAATCCAATTCATTTCTCAGCTTCCTACAGGGCTAGCAATGCAAGATTTTGCTTCAGTATCCTCAACTGATGGATTTCCTTCTTAAAAGCTTCTATCCAAGAGGAGTTTATCATTTCCTGAGTTGCCGATCATTTTCACTATGTATTGAAAATGGGCTCAGTGGCTAGTTTTGTTCCCTGCAATTTTTACTCAGTGAACATAGTCTTACATCCTGGAACAATTCTAAGAACATCTTGGGCATAATAGCCTCTCAGATATTTCAATGTACCGTATATACTCGAGTATAAGCCGAGTTTTTCAGCCCTCAAAAAGGGCTGAAAAAAACCACCCTCAGGCCTAAATCAGCCCCTTTTTGGGCCTAAATTGATGCCTGCGCAGGCGCACTGCGCAGGCATCAATTTAGGCTGGAAAACCAGCTGATTTAGGCCCAAAAATGGCCAATTTGGGCCCAAAAATCGGCCCATTTTTGGACCAAAATCGGCCCGTTTTTGGGCCTAAATTGATGCGCAGGCATCAATGTAGGCCCAAAAATCAGCTGATTAGTCTAAGCTGACTCGAGTATAAGC
>JANHJO010002669.1:22061-32086 GCA_032468235.1 Pseudoxyrhopus heterurus
GAACTGCTAGGTTGGCAGAAGCTGGGACAAGTAACGGGAGCTCACTCCATTACGCAGCACTAGGGATTCGAACTGCCGAGCTGTCGACCTTTCTGATCAACAAGCTCAGCGTCTTAGCCACTGAGCCACCGCGTCCCTAAAACTGCTTTAAAACTTAAAACTGCTTTAAGACTTCCCAAACACCTCGGAATCAAACTTCGCAGCAAGATGGCAAGGTACGTGTGTGCAAAACTATCTCCCACACACCTCCAGCTTCTATTTCCGCCTCAAACAACCCCAATCTTCACCTCATCCTGCTGAAAAATCATCTGTTTTCTGATGATACGTTAGCAGCCTGATTCCAGGCTGCAGAAGGCTCCAAGATGCCCGGCTTCTGTTTCCGAGAGAGGAAAGAGCTCTTTGTCAGCTGTCACTTACGGGATTTTAATCTGCGTTTGGGTTTCCATTAACCTTCTGTTATTTTCCTTTTGAGCGAACGCTCCTGTTCTGTCCAGAATCAGTGTGGGCTCAACTCCATATTTTGAAATCAGAATTGATGATGCTCCCTGCGCAGCAAATCTGTTACGAACATGTCAGTCACGTATGGCCAGAACACGTGTGTGGAAGACGCGGCTGATTCACAGGGTCCACGGAGGGAAAGTGCTCCAGTTTCCTCCTCAGAAAAATGGTGGGTGGGTTTTTTCCTCCGTTTCAGCTCTAATTACTGATGTTCTCCATTTCTTAAAGAGCTTCCTGGAGTAGTTGTCCTTATGACAGAGCATGTTTTTCACAGGCTAAAGGAACAAAAAAGGGTGTGTTTTTCATCAGATATTCTATAATTTGCTCCTCATATAACCCCACAGCCTGAATTCCTTCCGCGTACGACATTTTCCAACGTCACGAGTTCCAGTTTGCTTGGAGATGATGATGTTCGTTATGAATGAATAATGCACCATTAAGTTATCGATGGAGATTCTCCAACATCCAACTCACGGTTGTCCCAAAAGGTGTTTTTTATTTTTTTTCCAAAAGGCAGCTGGGTTTTCTTGGATTTTTTTCTCCCCCCCCTTTGAAAACGTTTCGCTTCTCACATCCAAGAAGCTTCATCTTCATCTCATCCAAGAAGTCAGAACTGAAGAAGCTTCTAGGATGAGAAGCGAAATGTTTTTAAGGGAGAAAAAAAAAAAGCCCAAGAAATTCAAGTTGCCTTTTTGGAAAAAGCAGTCTGGAGGGTGCCATCAAGAAATTGTTGAGTCCATAGACTGTGCAGAGATGGATAAATTTACAATGTTATTAGAAGAAAACGGATTATTACATGAGTTGGGAAATGTGGTTTAATTGGGTTACTAAAAGGAAAATCTGAAGACTCGATATAAGGAAGGTCAAAATATCTAAATAAAAATAAAGGAGATAGAAAAATGTAAATAAAACATGTATATAATAAAGGAATCTGAAGATAGAGGGAAATAGAGGGAAAAGGATTGAAGGAATGGAAGGTTACATGGTAAAATGATATATATAAGAATATATATAAGATGAAGACATGAGTTATAAACAATCTGCTGTTTAAAATCACAAATGAGAATCAGCTCAAAGAGCTGTATATATGTGTATATTTGTATATGTCACATGTGTTTTGTTATTGTCTATTTTTTTAAACTTAATAAAATTTATATATATAAAAAAGAAAACTGCTGGTTGGTTTTATCTGCACTCTCATTTCAATATATATATACTGTATATATATATATATCAATGTGAAATCACTGTGGCCAGCTCTTTAGCTGGAGTTGGCCTTCATTTTCTTCGAATTCTTCCAAAGAACCCAGGATATCAATGTATCAGCATAATATATGTGCTGATCAGTGGTGGGATTCCACATTTTTTCCTACCGGTTCTATGAGAACGTGCT
Organism: Pseudoxyrhopus heterurus; assembly: GCA_032468235.1. Lineage (NCBI taxonomy): Eukaryota > Metazoa > Chordata > Lepidosauria > Squamata > Pseudoxyrhopus > Pseudoxyrhopus heterurus. The sequence goes on from JANHJO010002669.1 coordinate 23,953, forward strand.
TTGTGTGCGTGTGCAGCACTCAAAAACTGCCCTCTGTGTCAGTACTAGTGAGGTGAGCTGTTTTTTAGCTCAGCTGAGGCGCAGAAATTCGCTCTGCCGTGCAGATCGAATTGCAGAGCTAAAAAACAAGGGAATATAGGACAGGAAAGGGCAGAGCCAGCCAGAGGTGGTATTTGCCGGTTCTCCGAACTACTCAAAATTTCCGCTACCGGTACATCTGAACCGGTCCAAACCAGCTGAATACCACCTCTGGTTCGTCCTCTCCCATGCGCACTCAGAACGAAGACGTTCCATGCACAAAGAAGCGGCCACAATGCCTTAACAAGAGACGGGCTCCTTCCCTCCCTCCCTCCCCGGGATTTTCCCACCATGCCTTGCAAAGGATGCTCCGAACCCCGCCAGACTCACGGAGACACGTCCTGCCGTCCGCGTGCAGACGAAAGCTTGGCTTGCACTCGCAGCGATAGCTCCCCGGGGTGTTGACACATCTGTGCTGGCAGCCCCCGTTGTGAGTTTGGCACTCGTCAACCTCTGGAAAGGAAACAAGATGGAAGCGGGACAAGAATTAGCGCGGCAGCCTCGCCGGCCAGCTCCCCCGCTCCGCAGACGATTGTCTCCGGTGTCAACACCAGGGGCTGGTTAAAGCAACACTCGCAAAAGGAAACAAAAACAGAACAAGGGGGGGGAAATAGCATCTTTTCCAACGGAGAAATCTTAAAATTCTTCAATTCGTGAATAAGGAATGCTGCATCCAGTTTTGGTCCCCACGTTACCAAAAAGGAGGTTGAAACTTTGGAAAAAGTGCAGAGCAGAGCAACTAAGAGGATTAAAGGCCTGGAAGCTAAAATATATGAAGAACAGTTACAGGATTTGGGTATGGCGAGTCCAGAGAAAAGAAGGACTAGAGGGGACATGATAGCGGTATTAAAGTACTTGGGGGTACCACAAAGAAGAGGAGGGGGTCAAACTATTCTCCAAAGCACCCAGAAGGCAGGACAAGAAGCAATGGATGGAAACTCATCAAAGAGAGAAGCAACCTGAAACTATCTGACAGTGAGAACAATTAACCAGTGGAACTGCTTGCCACCAGAAATTGTAGATGCTCCATCACTGGAGTTTTTAAAGAAAAGTTTGGTCTGAAATTATCTATTGTTTCCTGCCTGAGCAGGGGGTAGGACTAGAAGACCTCCAAGGTCCCTTCCAGCTCTGTTATTCTGTTAAAATTATATTCTTTTAAAAGAAGAGAAAATGGAAAAATCAACCAAGGTACCCAATATTATATCTGGCTGCTTTAAAAGTGGCAAAGCTCGGGGATTGGTGTTGCAGTCCAACATTTCTGCAAAGCTCCAGTTGCAAAGGCTGATTTATATGTGGTTCCCTTTACCGAAGGCCGAGGTTAATCATAGGTGCATAATCAATTCTCTAACCAGAGGGGCCTTAACTGCATCACACTGTACATAATCCAGATACAGTATCTGAAGGCTAGAGGCATATTTCTTCCTCTAAGCACACGACCGCAGGTAGCTTTGAAATCTCCGTATTCCCAAATCACTGTTATTGTCTCTGTGCTTAATGTTCTCTTTGCTCACTTTTTTTTCTTCCCAAACAGCCACTGGAATCAACTCTAAATCAAACAATAAACCTGTATGGCTTACAGTTATTTACAGTCAACTGGGTTTAATAAAACCCGTCATAAACAATTCTGATGCTTGCAACAAAGCTGTAATTTATCTCGCTGTTCTGTATTAACAGTCCCCGTACACCAGGAAGGCAAAAAGTGTGATTGAAATGGCAAAAGAGAGAGAGAGAAAGAGAGAGAGAGAGAGACCATTTAAGCAAACAAAGAAAAGGAAGATATTTTCTGACTCTGCATCTCCCCTTAGTGGAAAACAAGCAGTACGGCAAGATCTATTTTTTCTTTCCAGATGTCTGAATGACAGGGTACAACGTGGAGACTTTTCCAGTTATAGTGGAACCTCGGTTCACGAGCACAATTCGTTCCATAACTTTGGTTGTGAACCGAGTTGGTTGTGAACCGAAACAAATTTTCCCATTGGATTGTATGGAAATACAATCGATCCGTTCGAGACCCCTATGAACTCTATTGTTTTTTTAAGATTTTGAAGCACACAAATACAGCACTGTAGTTAAAGATGCCACAGAAATCACAGCGCAACAGTAAAATCCTTGAATACAAACCCTGAGAAAATCATGAACAACAGAGAAAATGGTTCAGTCGGTCAATGCTGAGCGAGAGAGAGGTTGCTGTTTTGCAGCAGAGTCTGCCTCCACGATGGAAGGATGCTCTTCTTCGGGTGTTTTCTCTCATGAGATTTCTTCATCCTCAGGAAGTTTGGTTGCGAACCGAGGATTTGTTCGTGAACCGAGTCAAACATTTAGCTGATTTTTTTGGTTGTGAGCCGATTTGGTTGCGAACAGAAGCGTTTGTGAACTGAGGTTCCGCTGTAGTAAATCTCTCTCAGATGACTTTGCTTGAAGCTGTTCATCGCTCCCACAAGAGGGAGCTGTGTTTTCATACTTATCAGCTTTTTAGAAACATCCCAAAGTAGCAGACAACAACGAGCAATAGTTTTACACCCTCAACATCGAAGAATTATTTAGGGGGTCAACCTATTCTCCAGAGCACCAGAAGGCAGTTCAGAAGCAACGGATGGAAACTAATCGAGGAAGAGAAGCAACATAGAACCAAAGAGAAATTTCCTGGCAATGAGAACCATTAACCAGTGTTGCCTTCAGAAATGGGGGGTGCTCCATCGCTGGAGGTTTTTAAGAAAAGATTGGACAAGCCATTTCTCCAGAAATGGTACCGGATCCTCCTGCTTGTGCAGTGGGTTGGACTAGAAGACCTTCAAGGTCCCTCCCAATTCTGTTACTCTGTTCGAGCTATATCTTGCCTTTCCTCTTAAGACCTTGAATGACTCTTATTCTGCATGGGAGGCGGTCTTAAAATGGATGGAAAAAGTAGATATTTATTTGATTTGATGGAATCCCTGGCTGAGTTTTACTTCTTAAGCAAGTACATTTTTTTTTTTGGTGCAGAATTAGGAGAACACTAGAAATCGCCTTAGATAAAATTGGCTCTTCCAATCCAGTATGGTCCCTCCCAGTAGGTCTTCCAAGTTCTACAGGTAGAAATATATATATTTTTTTCCAATTATGTGCCAGCTGACCTGATTAGCTTTAGGATCAGGTCACCAAGACATGTTACCTTAAGTTGAAAGAAACTCGCGTTGGATTATTCTTGTGTCCTTAATCTTTATAGAAAAGTTTGTACGCTGGCTCTTCTTTTGGCTACAGTACATCTCTGATGAATTGAAAGCAAAGCCCAGAATCTGGGAAGTGGTGGTTTATTACACGTTCTTAAATTTTCACGCTTGGCTGTCACCGGGGTAGATCTGCCACAATAGAAGATAGGGATGTTTTTAAGACCAGCAGGCAGAATAGTCGATTCTATGGCCTTAAAATAAATGTATCTATTGACTGATAAAAAGTATTTGCAGACTGATAAAGCAAGTAATTAGCGGAGTCGAACACGTCCTAAGGGCCTGTATTAAAATTCGGAGAGATCTCCCATCTGCTTGCCGATTGCCACGAATGCAATTTATATAAGGCTCAATTTCGTCTCTCTATTTGCCGAACGAGTTATCGGATGTACAAAGCACCAAAATATATATATACGAGCGGGTCATCGCCTGAGTTTAATTGCACACAAATTTCCAGCAGAGTTCGTATAAATGCATTAGCCTATCAACGGTGTGTCTGTTATATCGGAATAAGTGGATCGTTTCTGATAGAGCTTAGTGACATCGATTTCTGATTAATCATTTTACTTAAATGACTCATCTGTAATCGCCCTGCGGTGAAAAACATTGTGTTTGTCTACCGGGCATCAAATCACTTTGCCTTTGTTTGAAGAATCACCCTGATAGCAAATGTATTACGAGTCTACAAACGGAGGAAGCCGTTGTCAGTATTTGTAGAGGTAGTCCTCAACTTACAACGGTTTGTTTAGTCACTGATGTTACAACAGCACTGAGAAATGTGACTTAGGACCGTTTTTCATGCTTACACCGTTGCAGTATCCCCATGGTCACCTGATCAAAATTCAGAGGCTTGGCAACTGACTCACATCTACGACGGTTGCAGTGTCCTGGGGTCCCGTGATTCCATTTTGTGACCTCCTGACAAGCAACGGCAGTGGGGAAGCAAGATTTACTTAACAAGTATGTGACTCACTTAACAACTGCAATGGTTCCCTTTAACAACTGTGGCAAGAAAAGTTTGTAAAATGGGGCAAAACAAATGTTTCATTTAGCAACATAGATTTTTGGGCTCGATTGTGATCATAACTCCAGGACTGTTTGTATTAAAACAGATCCAAGAGACGTTTTTTGAATTTTAGCTCTTCTCTCTCTACAATAATCAGATAGTCTAAAAATCACCCGACATCCCTTTCACCATCTTTTCTACAATTCTTGAGACCACTGCTTAATCGTTTCCACATGAATTAATTTTTAGGGTATCAGTCTCTCTTTCAGAGAAACAAGAGAATCTTAGCAACCAATAAAAACATTTTTATAGGAGCAAATTTCCGACAGTTCCCCATCTCTTCTCCCTTTCATCTAATCTTTCCTCCCCCTGAGTGCTTGTCAAGATGGCTGTGGATCCCAAAAGATAATCTCTTTTTAACAATTCAAAATAATGTGCAACTTCACAGTTGCTAAGAGCAACATATATATAGCGGATATGATTGAAGCAATTTGGAAGACAATTTGAAATTCTTCAAATACTAATGCTGTTTGTTTCGTGCCTCTCTCTCTCTTCCCTCTTGTTTTGGTCTAACGTGAGTTCACCTTCACACCAAGAGGTGAAAGGCAAGAAGATTTAACATTTATGTTTGCTTTTCCGTAAATGGAAGGTTTTCAAGGAGGAGGGAATTGACAAATCCATCAAGGTACCGTAGTTTATTTAAATTAGGAAACATATTCCTAATAAACAGAGGCCATTCTGATATGCATCATAATGGTTCCTTGGAATAAAAAGTACGATATTCATTACATTTAGGTGGCCTCCATAGAATTCATAAACGTGATGAGAAGAAGATAATAGGTAATCCTCCACGTATGACTACAAACCAAGTCCAATGTTCCTGTTCCTAAGCGAGAGAGCTGTTAAATGAATTTTGCCTCATTTTACAACCTTTCTTGCCGTACTTGTTAAGTGAACCACCGCAGTTACTAAATTAGTAAGACAGTTGTCCCAAAGGAGCTTTTTTTCAAGAAGCAACTGGACTTTCTGGTGTGTCTTTGAAGACGTTTCGCTTCTCATCCAAGAAGCTGCTTCAGCTCTCAGAGCTGAAACCAGAAAGTCCAGTCGCCTCTTGGAAAAAAAGCACCTTTGGCACAACCATGACCTGGATGACTGAGGATCTCCGTAGACATTTAGTAAGACAGTCGTTAAATGAATCTGGCTTCTGGCTTTATCAGAAGGTTGCAAGAGGGATCACTTGCAGAGTCCTTTGGGAGTTAGGCGGCATACAAATATAATAAAATAAAAATAAAATAAACTTGACCCCGGGACATAGCAACCGTCATAAATATGAATCAGTTGCCAAGTGTCTGTTGATCATGTGACTATGGGGATGCTGCAACGGTCGTGTGAAAACCGGTCGTAAGTCACATTTTTCAGTGCCATTGTAACTTCGAATGGTCACTAAACGAATTGTTGTAAGTTGTGGTCTACCACCACCACCACCTCCTCCTCCTCCTCCTCCTCCTCCTCCTCCTCCTCCTCCTCCTCCTCCTCCTCCTCCTCCTCATCTTTTAATGACCCCATAAACCCTTGCGGGGTGGAGTCTGGGCAACTGAATGGAGCTAGCAGAGTGTTTACTGGCCAGATGCCCTTCCTGTCGCCAGTGCAGAGTTTTTTGTTCGGCAGATATATTCTCATTGTGCCCAGAGAGAGAAATATCTTCCTCTTACCTAGGATCCAACTCACAGCCTCCTGATTGTGAGGCCACCGCGCCAGTCAAAATCGTGGTCTACCTCTTTTAGTTAAATTAACTTGGAGCCAACGATCGTCTGGATGGAAGAGCGGGTGGCCGGAAGGGAGGTACGATCAGAGAAAATTTGGGTCCCAACCTCCGATGGGAGGTTGTTACTTCTGAACGGGCCACTTGGAGAGGAATTTCCTTGAGAGGGAAGGATCTGGTGACATTTTAAAGACTTAACCATTTTATTACGGCGTGAAACTTCGCGGGCTTCATCAAAAGCACCGAGGGAAGCGGAACTAATCTAGGCAAGCTTAATATTTGTTTCTGCTGTGGGAAACACGGGTCCCGGGGAAATGAAGCATGCTCGGGTAGAGCCTCTGTAATCCATACGGATTTCCTGCGGTGACGACTTTCCCTTGAAACAAATCAGTTCTAACTCCTTTGAAAGTGGCAAACGAAGTTGCATAATTGTCTCAGCGGGTCGGGTTAAACTGGGAAGTCGAAACTGGAGGAATCTATCTCTTCTCTATATAAAAATGGATGTGTGTGTGTTTGTGTACGTTCCAGTATAACTCTGGAACGCCTCGAGCAATTTCAGCCAAACTTGGTACACAGATGACTTACTCTCTGAAAACAAATACAAGGTTATTTAATTCTATCATCCCCTCCAAGCAGCTGGCAGCCAAAACCTCAGAGGCAGAAGCCACTGGGCAGCCCCCCCGATGCCTGACGGGGATTTAACTTGTTGACTGAGAGAAGCCCTACAGGAGGATCAATGGCTTGAAGCCCATCTGGAAGAGATGACGATGAGAGAGAACCTGGCCTGAAAGGGAGACAAACTGTACGTCCCAGCCAGTCTGAGAACCCAGATCTTACATTGAAGCCATGGCATTAAATCAACTGGCCACTTTGGTTTCATAAAGACCCTCCACCTGGCCAGAAGGCAGTTCTGGTGGCCCAAGAGAGCTATATGATGAACTGCCCACTGTGTGCGTCTATGAAATGAATGCCAGGAAAGATTCCTGGGCTGCTGCAGCAGGTGGCTGCCGAATGGGACATCCAGGCTCCCACCCTTGGCCGCGCCTCCTTTGCCTCCCACCTCAGCCCATTTACAGCCAGTTTTTCTCCTCCGCTGGCCCTACTCTGGTCATTCGACTTGTCCAATAGGCCTCCAGCCCTCCACACCGCACCCTTCGGCCCAGCCCATATGTCACGACACCATTTGCCCTGGACAAACAGGACAATTAGCTGCCACCCAATCAGGTGGCAGGCAGAAGCCATGGTGGGCGATAGGTGATCACAGGGAAATGGGGGAAGCACAGCAGCCAAACAGCAAAGGCTCATGGCCTCAGGCGCAACGGAAAGTGTCTGTGAGAAAAACACCCAACTCAGAGAACACCAAGGACCCCACAGTTCAACCCTTCCTAAAAAGATTATCTTCTGTTCAAACCTAAGAATGTTTTCCAACAAACTAGAAGTGGCTTGTTTAATTATGACTTAGCCTGTGCTCTAAACCCAGTCATTGTGGTTGGTTCAGTAACTGTAGTGAAGCCAACAATGGTTTGGCTTGATGTGTGAGTCCATCTAAGCCAGGGGTGTCAAACTCGATTTCATTGAGGGCCGCATCAGGTTTGTGTCTGAACTTGAGGGCTGGGTAGGCGTGACCAGGGTAGGCATGGCCATCTCGGTGTCACTCATGTCGGGGGTGCCTATGATGGCCCGAGTGCTCTGCCAGCGAAAACGGAGCTTGGGAGGACCACACGTACCCCCTTGAGCTCTGTTTTTGCCGACAGAGGGTTTCAGGAGGCCATCACAGCCAAAAATGGAGCTTAGGAGGACCGCTGGCAGAGGCACCGTGGACCAGTCCTTCGCTGTATCCATGGTTGCCCCGTGGGCCAGATCTAAGAACCCTTGAATTTGACACCCCTGACCTGAGCTGTCCCGAGGCACAAAAAAAATATTTTGAAAGACGTAGCATCTTCACCTTCAGCATTCATTATATATGCTTTATGTTTGGCTCAGAGGAAATGACCTTTTCTGAACTTCTATAGAGGTTTGAGGTCCTTCATTATTTCTTGTAGCCCTGTGTAGTCCTTTTAAGTAAGTTGAATAAACTGAGGT